>QNGE01003114.1:0-15397 GCA_008508345.1 Paragonimus westermani
ATAACCCCGTATGTGTATTTATGTTCTTAATTGACCAAAGCCAGAGTTGGAAGGTTTGTTCAGAAAATGTGTTTGTGACAGCCGGTTTTCCGCAGGAGACCCGCTGACCGTTATATTCATTGAAGTTGAACATGCGCTAAATTACCACGTTGACTTTTAGCGGTAGACACGAACTTATGGCGGCTCAAATTTATTTGTCTTCAGTTAAACACAGAAACTGGGGGCTACAGGTTGCATGAAGACCATACGGATGCTGAAAATCAGTAAACTAGCCAACGGGGTCAGTTTTGTGAAGATAAATGGAGGTATGTACAAGAATCACGGAAGGAATGACTCTATCCAAAGTAGGGTATTCACGTAAAAATTTGAGACTGAGTGTGGTAAACCTGTCTTGAGGTCATTGCTCTCCAAGTATTTTGGCTGTTTAGGAACGCATTCGCAATGGACTAGCAAGGAGAACGTCGCTTGCACGCATCATGCAAGTGTATGCAGCGGATTTGTCGTTTCGAGGATACCAGGTTAAGTTTCTTCAATTATGATGAAAGTATCCTCTCTTGTTTAGGAATTATGTAACTTGCAAACGAAACGCATGATACAACCATGAGCTGAACTGGATGGAAGACGTGAATAATGACTGTCATCAACGTTACTCTTTGTTGGCTGTGTACTGTCCGTTCTGGCCTTCACGTTCTATCATTCGTGCGCATCTCACTAAGTTTGTTATCAAGGACGAACCAAAACCGCAAATTAGTGCGGAATCCGAAATAGGTGAGCGATGTTTCGCAGTCGACTCAACACGTTGTTCTATTATATAACCTGCTTCCAGTTAACCTGTCTCTTGATAACTCTTTCATAAGTGGACGTTTATCAGCTGCCTCCAAACCTCGACATGTATATCATAATGTTCTTTAATTCTGTCAATACTCAAAGATACTGAAGCGTTTTTGTCTCCAGATCAAATTACAAGAACCAATTTTCCATCAGTTATTCGCATGAGTGAATATTCTACTTTTTGTCGTGACAAAAGATTTATCAAGTCTCATGATATTGAAAATTATCTTTATAATTCAACAATTTGCTGACGAATATTATGAATGAAATGAGTCTATGTTCGTGTTTAGCTGAACAGCATTCCGTTGGGATTATTTCCCTACATTATCCACACAGCCCACACCGGTGAGTTAAAATTTAATTTTTGTAGGGTTGGCAAACACGCTACACCAACGAATTCTGACAGTCAGTTATCCTTCCTGGATCTGTTCAACGCAGAACCCACGAAAAAGAAACTAGGAATGGTCAGTATCCCTACTTCAACAGGCTTGTCCAACTCATACAAACAAAATCTCATGAAACACTTGACGTGTGTAGTCAGGACGATATATAAACGAGTACCAGTCATTCTTCACTGCATACACTATTGCTGCAAAATGGCTATCTGAGGCTATTTCCAAACAAAACTGGGCAGCATTGAGAGAAAAAAGAGGCAAGCTGTGGTCATCAAAATGCAAGCAGCCATTGTTCATAGACGATGCGTTTGTTGGGACTCATCAGCCTTGTCATTGGACTCACGTACGCTGCCAAACTACGCATCCGTCCTAACTATACTCTAGTGTTGCATCCACAATTGAAATTCAGGTTTCCCGATTCTGGTGCTTGTTTCTGTGTATACTCCTTCTCCTGTTCCTGTTGAACTTGTCACATCCGTCGCACAACTATCCACCTAATTGAACATATACTTGTTTCTAATCCAGCCTGGTTCAGCAGTGGAGTTACCAAGACAAATGCTGGTTGCATAACTTCCTAATGAAAATCATACCATCATCCATCTGATACACGGAGCCAAGGTCAGTTAAACGAAATCTGCGTGATATTGAATTGTGGACACGTCTAAGCTGGCCGATTAAACTTTCTTGGTTTTAGTTGCACCACAATGGTAACACAAATATCTTCGTGTGAACTCATTATTTATTATTAATACTGCAGCCTTAAGAATTACCAGACGACCTATTTGTAAAATTTCCGAGGTTCAGCTGAACTAGCAACTGAAATCGCTTGTTCTTTCTTGTTAAATGTTTTTTTCATATCAACAACACTGCTTCATTTGAACCTATGTGTTTAATCTGATGGTGAATGTTTGTTGTATTGTTGACAAATTAAACCAGCCAGCCTGCCTTGAATGTGCAAAATGAAACTTCAAAAATTGTTTCCACTGTAAACTACATTCCATCCGATAGTGCATCCTAAGGAAGGCTTTCTGGTGAGGGTGCGTTCAGTGGAAAGTCTAAAACAGTTTGTTTTTTCGTTTTAGGATAAAGAGCAGTTTAGTCACACGTGTAATTCTTTAACTAATGGAGATTGTCCGTCTTAATGTTGATCGCAGATATTGTTGCATACTTACGAAATATCCTTTAGTCAAAGCCAAACTACTGAAGTGCTTGAAGGAGGTGCCCATTCAATCGAAAGGTGTACAAGGTTAGACCAACTTCTTACAAACTCTGAGTATAAATTAGTAGGCCATATATAATATCATTCTGTGATAGCTTTAACATATTATGAACATAACCCCGTATGTGTATTTATGTTCTTAATTGACCAAAGCCAGAGTTGGAAGGTTTGTTCAGAAAATGTGTTTGTGACAGCCGGTTTTCCGCAGGAGACCCGCTGACCGTTATATTCATTGAAGTTGAACATGCGCTAAATTACCACGTTGACTTTTAGCGGTAGACACGAACTTATGGCGGCTCAAATTTATTTGTCTTCAGTTAAACACAGAAACTGGGGGCTACAGGTTGCATGAAGACCATACGGATGCTGAAAATCAGTAAACTAGCCAACGGGGTCAGTTTTGTGAAGATAAATGGAGGTATGTACAAGAATCACGGAAGGAATGACTCTATCCAAAGTAGGGTATTCACGTAAAAATTTGAGACTGAGTGTGGTAAACCTGTCTTGAGGTCATTGCTCTCCAAGTATTTTGGCTGTTTAGGAACGCATTCGCAATGGACTAGCAAGGAGAACGTCGCTTGCACGCATCATGCAAGTGTATGCAGCGGATTTGTCGTTTCGAGGATACCAGGTTAAGTTTCTTCAATTATGATGAAAGTATCCTCTCTTGTTTAGGAATTATGTAACTTGCAAACGAAACGCATGATACAACCATGAGCTGAACTGGATGGAAGACGTGAATAATGACTGTCATCAACGTTACTCTTTGTTGGCTGTGTACTGTCCGTTCTGGCCTTCACGTTCTATCATTCGTGCGCATCTCACTAAGTTTGTTATCAAGGACGAACCAAAACCGCAAATTAGTGCGGAATCCGAAATAGGTGAGCGATGTTTCGCAGTCGACTCAACACGTTGTTCTATTATATAACCTGCTTCCAGTTAACCTGTCTCTTGATAACTCTTTCATAAGTGGACGTTTATCAGCTGCCTCCAAACCTCGACATGTATATCATAATGTTCTTTAATTCTGTCAATACTCAAAGATACTGAAGCGTTTTTGTCTCCAGATCAAATTACAAGAACCAATTTTCCATCAGTTATTCGCATGAGTGAATATTCTACTTTTTGTCGTGACAAAAGATTTATCAAGTCTCATGATATTGAAAATTATCTTTATAATTCAACAATTTGCTGACGAATATTATGAATGAAATGAGTCTATGTTCGTGTTTAGCTGAACAGCATTCCGTTGGGATTATTTCCCTACATTATCCACACAGCCCACACCGGTGAGTTAAAATTTAATTTTTGTAGGGTTGGCAAACACGCTACACCAACGAATTCTGACAGTCAGTTATCCTTCCTGGATCTGTTCAACGCAGAACCCACGAAAAAGAAACTAGGAATGGTCAGTATCCCTACTTCAACAGGCTTGTCCAACTCATACAAACAAAATCTCATGAAACACTTGACGTGTGTAGTCAGGACGATATATAAACGAGTACCAGTCATTCTTCACTGCATACACTATTGCTGCAAAATGGCTATCTGAGGCTATTTCCAAACAAAACTGGGCAGCATTGAGAGAAAAAAGAGGCAAGCTGTGGTCATCAAAATGCAAGCAGCCATTGTTCATAGACGATGCGTTTGTTGGGACTCATCAGCCTTGTCATTGGACTCACGTACGCTGCCAAACTACGCATCCGTCCTAACTATACTCTAGTGTTGCATCCACAATTGAAATTCAGGTTTCCCGATTCTGGTGCTTGTTTCTGTGTATACTCCTTCTCCTGTTCCTGTTGAACTTGTCACATCCGTCGCACAACTATCCACCTAATTGAACATATACTTGTTTCTAATCCAGCCTGGTTCAGCAGTGGAGTTACCAAGACAAATGCTGGTTGCATAACTTCCTAATGAAAATCATACCATCATCCATCTGATACACGGAGCCAAGGTCAGTTAAACGAAATCTGCGTGATATTGAATTGTGGACACGTCTAAGCTGGCCGATTAAACTTTCTTGGTTTTAGTTGCACCACAATGGTAACACAAATATCTTCGTGTGAACTCATTATTTATTATTAATACTGCAGCCTTAAGAATTACCAGACGACCTATTTGTAAAATTTCCGAGGTTCAGCTGAACTAGCAACTGAAATCGCTTGTTCTTTCTTGTTAAATGTTTTTTTCATATCAACAACACTGCTTCATTTGAACCTATGTGTTTAATCTGATGGTGAATGTTTGTTGTATTGTTGACAAATTAAACCAGCCAGCCTGCCTTGAATGTGCAAAATGAAACTTCAAAAATTGTTTCCACTGTAAACTACATTCCATCCGATAGTGCATCCTAAGGAAGGCTTTCTGGTGAGGGTGCGTTTAGTGGAAAGTCTAAAGCAGTTTGTTTTTTCGTTTTAGGATAAAGAGCAGTTTAATCACACGTGTAATTATTTAATTAATGAAGATTGTTCGTCTTAATGTTGATCGCAGATATTGTTGCATACTTACAAAATATCCCTTAGTCAAAACCAAACTACTGAAGTGTTTGAAGGAGGTGCCTAATCAATCGAAAGGTGTACAAGGCTAAACCAACTTCTTACAAACTCTGAATATAAATTAGTAGGCCATATATAATACCATTCTATGATAGCTTTAACATATTATGAACAAGGGTTTCAGTGCCATACTCAATCTTGCTTAGAAATCCCTCCTTAAAAGTGTGCACCTAAACTCACGGTCTACTGAACATTTTCGGAAGGAATACAAAAACATATCGACCTTAAATCTCCATTTGCATTAGTTATGCTGTCCAAACTTAAACATTGTTCTACACTAGTATGTTTCTACGACAATATCTGGAATAAAATCATTTCCGATTCATTTAAATAACGAATAATTGCGGGTATGCTGACACAAACACACGCACATTAAAAATGAACTGAGTGCAGCGGTAACTGATTGGTAAATTCTGTGGTGTGTGAAGAACTAGTGGGGGTAGTGGATTCGTGACTCTCCTCAGGGTCAAGTTTAGTTTACGCTCACTGAAGGTTTAAGTGTGCTTGAGGTCGACTGGTTAGGGGTAAGCACACAGAACCTGGTCAACTGGATGAGTAAACATGATTCTGTTTTGTCTGCACGCTTACTAACCGATAAGTTATGACTGACTGAATTTCTAAGTGAGACTACCTCTACCTTCGTGGTTGATTGTCACATCTATTTTAGTTCACGCATTACTGAAAAAAAGCTAAGCAGGCGTTCAAATCCCGTTGCAATTAAATAAAAATCCAATGAACTCTGAACAAGCTGCTGGGCAGATACATGTTTTCTTGACAAAGACATACGTTACTGAACCAGCTTGGATTGACATGACCATCAAAAAGCACAGCAGTGCTTCGGCCTGAAGACCTAACTACAATTTTGTGTTGATTGTGTAATCATAGTGAAGTTCACTTTTAAATATCTTTCCATAAATACTTCTCTAAGAAGGTTTCACTATAAAACCCGGATCTTTTTTTTCATTAAGAACTGTTCGATTGTTTAGAACTTGAATACCGTTAGGATATCGTCAAAACATACACTGAGCAGGTGATACTGTCTTGAGATTTAGAGTAAGCAACTCGACAGGCTTATTTGTTACTGATTGCCGATTTTTCAATCGATTGTACAATAGGCACTTTTCCGTCGTTCAGTTTTATTTGGGCATTTTAGTAGAAAACTCTTTCAGTGTTCCCAGGCGCCGTTTATGTACCTGTAGACATTGTGATGTCGCTTTGCAGTTGTTTTGCTTACTCATAGTTAACTAAACAGCGTATAATTACAGATGGTATATCGTACTCAGACTAGTATGGTTAGAACTGTATCGACCGGTTCATTACTGTGGTAAGTGGCATACACAGATTCATCATTATGGTCACCCAGGTTGTGATAGGTCATGTACAACTAGACAGCCACATTCTCTACCACATATCCGGTAAGAGTTAGATATATAGTTGGAAAACTAAGGCGTCAGTGCACGAAGTTTATAATCAGCCAATAACCACAGTTAACTCTGACATAACACCTTCGGTGAATCAGCAACATATGAGAGTTGGGACGAGCAACAAAGTCGATTTCGTGTGTAGAGACCAGGGAGAAAGCCAATAGCTCCACCCTACCCCGATCAGCTTGAAAAACAAAAATGCAGAACACAAACTATTGAAGATTAGTTCGAAGAAGTTCACTGAGAGACAGAACCGGTAGCTGTTTCCAAGGAGGGGGTGTCATCAAAGGTAGCTTGTTTATCATTTCCTCAAGTTTATTCGGAAAACGCCTTGGTGCTTTAAAACGCTGTTACACTTCTCTAACTAATCAGCCACACGATTCCCAGCAAGGGCGAAGGAGTAGTTTGTGTTAATCGGCCTGCTTAATATTTTAATCTTATAAAGTGCACAGAAATGACATTCTGGTTCACGATTAAGTAACATTCTTCACCAAGAAATTACTTCCAAATGTGCAACAACGGCCTCAAACTGGGGAATTCTTCAGGCATACAAGGGGTAAATTCTTAAGGTTGGTTCCACATATATCTTGCCTGTCTTGATTAGACGGTCATGTGTTTCTCAAAATGTTCAGAACTGATAATATTTCTTATATTACCGTAACCCAGTGGCTCAAATGTACTCCATCCAATGGCTGGTTGATCCAATCTCATGCAGATGGTTGGATGGTTTCTTCCTTACGCCGTTCTCAGCCTGCTGAGCAGATGAATGAGTGAATTGTGAAGGCCAACTCTCCTTGAAACGACGGAAGTGTCATCAAACGTAGGTGATCCACATACACCTGGTTCATATGAGAACAAGAAGAGGGTAATGGTGGGTTCCGATTTCATGAAAAAAACGTGGTTTTGATTAGAGAAAATAGCTGAGCCAGCAGAAGAAGACGCAACCACAGAAATACGTCTTCCTGGGCATTCTCATGTACATCTGCGCCTTTTCATTTGACACACAAATCGATGTCATTTGTTTTCAAGCACTGAAAAACCAGAGTATTACGTCAACACAAGCCATTCTGTCATTTGCACATAGAGCACTGAGGGCATAGGAATAACCTTTTTGGAAATACATAAAACGTTGCGAGAAATGAAGTTTTAACTTCAGGCTTAGATGCACAACAGTATGGTCAACAGCTTGAAGGATAACTATGGATGCTACATGTTTTAAGGCTAGAAAACTTTAATCGTAGGTTTCTGGCGATTCTTCGCTAATCTGCAACGTTTGCAGTGTGCGCTAATTAGTTAAAAGAACACACCATCAGAAACATATTTCAGAGAATTTCATGTCTTGAGTTTTTCTCCACCTTCAGTAAATTATTAGTTTCCGTATATGAAATGGACAGTGTAGTTTTTACCGACCCGCATTATCAAGGAAATTTGGTTAACTTTAAACGCTTTGGATTTGTCCTTCTGTACTCGTTGTGCGGCAACAATGCTCACATGTTTTGTGCATCCACCGCAAGTGGCTAATTGTTTTATAGAATAAAAACGATCAAGTCTCAATGTAATGTTATAGCTGGCTGTAAAGATGAGCTCAGACGTTTTGCACAAGATGGATGAATAACGAGATCCCAATATCCAATTCCCACCTGAGACGGTCGCGTTTTGCATGTAACAAACATTACACCAATCAGGACTGGATAACCACTGATTAAAACATTGATCACATGTTGCAAGTGTACATGTCCACAGGGGTGCCATGATGAACCACACACCGTATGAACTCACCGTTTTGTTTATCTCAAACATACAATTTCAAACAAGAAAGTTATAGGAAAGAGAAGTAAAACACATCGGTTTATAACTGAAGGGTGAAAATACTTGGTAGTGAATCGCAAACGACTGCTTGCTTGGTGACACATTTGTGATCATGTCTATTAGGCACACTAACAATATTGATTGAATTCAACTGATATCAAAAAATTGGTTTCAACTAACACTGAGTATATTCATATGTGTTAATCAGGTAAAAATTGGCATCAGTAAAACAGATTAAACTTTAGCTCTTGGATCAAGGATCGTTCACCAAATTGGGTTTCAGTTATGGCTGCCCATCATAACCCATTCTCCGCGTAGCTCACACTCTTGCGAGTGCTGCAAGACAAAGACATATTGTGGTGTCTACCTACAGAAGCATAGTGATTAATACTCATCTGTCATTCCTGTGCTTATTTATGGTAACACCGATTAGCCATCTCAGGCTATTAACTCATTTACATACATAATGGCATATATCAATTGAGAGTTCAACGACCATGCATTCATCTCACCATTTGGATTATTATGCTCCAGAACCACTGGTCTTCAAAGTAAAGTTAAAGTCCTTGTTCGTTGGTATAGAAGAGTCAGTGTAAAAAACAAAACCCTCTATTTTTTTCAAGAAATCAAGCGTATTTACTGGGTACGAATTATTTTCACATTAGATATTCACCTTGAACAAACACTGCTCCAAAGCCAAGCCAAACATTTAACAGGATAGAAGTGATCCCCAGTTCTTTGCAGGAAGTAGTCGAATGGTGGCGTTTGCCGGATCGGAAACCATTTACTGAGCCATTCACTGAATACAAGATGAATCACCGAAGTATACATTACTATTCGTGTGAGCAGTGCCTTTTACCAGTGACTGTTTGACATAAGAGTGAAATACTGACACTTGTGTTAGTTCAAGAACATATGGGAAAATACCATTCCTCCCCATGAGAATGAAATAAAGATCTTTTCCCGTATAATATCTGGATGGTTGACAAAAATACAGCCTACTGATGGTAATCAGGGGTCGTTTTGTACAGCAGATCATCCACCATCTACCCGGTAATCGTTCCGAAATCAAGAATTGTGCACAGCAATTACTGTCATCTGCTAGAATCATATCCATTAAATACACTTGTGGGAGGCGATGAATTTGAGATGAGCGTTGAATTTACTTGTGTAGAGTGTGCAGCTGGCGGCCAGTAGCTGCTCATGAGCGCTCAACCGATGAACACCCGCTGTGCTCATAATCGCCAGAGATAACGATTGGACTGGTTCAAAAATGACTGAAAAGTGACTCACGCTTATGTGCAACTTAGGAACTTGAGCATACTTTCAATAGAGAAGACAGTGGAATACTGTGTCTGTACTCATTTTATTCGAGTGTTGAATGAAGAAAAGCTGATCGGCTTGTTGTGTATTCTATCAATCACCAAAACGCACGGCTGTTCCTTACTTAGTTGCACTCACATGGAGTTCACAACTTAGGAGATTCTGTTGAATTGCCAAGTAATGAGAAACATCTGAAGTAGACCAAAGTATTCAGCATGACGAAATTTTGGTAAATGAATTCGTGACAACTCTTTCACCGGGTTCAGTAAGGAAAAAATGCCATCTTATCAAACTGTGGCGATTAAACAGAAGAAACGTTTGGAGAAACATTGAATACCGAATCGTCTTTAATTCTCCTTATGCAGCGACAAAATCGGTCAGTTTTGGATGCACGCGAACTTTTACTCCTAATTTTCATTCTTCTGGTTGTATAAAGAGCCGGTCAAAAATAAATCCCAAATTCTTGTCGAACACAGTTGTGTTTTCATTGCATCCGGATTTTCAAGTATATCATTCCTAGGCGCCATATATTTCTTGGTTTTATGGATATCACCAGCAACAGTTGAGAAAATTTCCTCCAGTAAGCCACGGACTAACACAGGCTTTGTCTTGGTTGCATACATGTACAGTTAAAATCGTCTCTCAACTGATAATTTCACCCTGGATGCCACTAACAATTCACGACGTGCAGCGGATCATCAAGAGAAAGACGGCTGAACTGCAGTCTCCCAATGTATTTGCCAACTGTCCTCCTTGCTCCACTTCTCTGAAAAGTTGGTATGTCAAAATCCAAGAACGATCAAATGGGCGGTGTCAACCATGCCCATCAAAATTACCCACATGTTCACATATCAATTTATGGGTGTGTAGTAACGATATTCAAAATGTTCGTTTTAATGTAACTTACGAAACGAACTGGCTGGAAATATCAGCTTCCTACTAAGTTGTTTGACATAACACAATCAAATGCGATCAATCAGCTAATCCGAACTGGGTAGGTGAGTAAACTAACAAGTTATTTGAGCATTTTTTTCATAACACTGAATATGATCACGGACAGATGCGGTCTGCCCTTAGAGTTCACTACAGCCCTGTTCATTTCAGCCCTCCGTTTAGAAAACAGGCCGTAATTAATAAAACATTGTGTTACTTAGCTGATTGACTTAAGTTAAAAAACAATTCTCAATTAGGTTTCTCCTCTTTGCGAAACAGCGAGATTTTCTGGTAGATATGGTTTCCAGCTTTGATTGAAGTATATCCCAGTTGGTTTATTTGTCAGTCCACAGCTAGTCTCCATACAAGCCAGTGAATAATTTGCAAACTGATATCAACTTGTTCAAAGGACAATAATTGATTGTCAAAGTTGAATTACATTTAAGTGACTAACGTACATCGTCAGAATTGGAATATAGAAACCTCTAGAAGTTATTGCGCACATTCCATAGATTCTACAATTATTACACCTAACTTCAAATGCTTCAAACATTTTGAATAGCTCCATGGATTCATCATACCTCTGTAGGTATATTCGTCTTGAAGGTTTAAATGCTCAACCAAGTACCTGATATTAACTTGCAATCAAAATGTACAGTTTCGGATTGATGGGAAACGATGCTGCTGAAAAGATAAAATGAAGGTGGGGTCAGCTTTACACTCATGGTTGACAAGTATCCTGATGGCTATGTTAGAAAAAGCAAACATCATGAGATCATTCAACATAGCACTTTATACAGTAGGCGCGTAGATGAAGTTACCTGTGTAGTTGATGAAATTGTGAATCAAGCTATCCTACATGTTGAAGTGAGCACAGTGTATCCTAATTTCACCTTCAAGCTTGGTCGTTAAGGTTAGCATGATGGACACCGGAAGAGACTTTGGGAAGGCCAACATACCCACTTTTTCAGTTTGACACCCCAAAATATGTATACACATACATAATGATGACAGCATTGAGGTAGGTTTTATACTTTCACCATGGGTATACGTAGAGAAAGCCTGCCCCTTAAAGCATATGAAACTGATAAAACCGAAAGGTAAACTCCAGTCTGCGGAACAAATGTTGGTTCATATATATTTAGAATATAGGGATGAAGCGTTGGTTGAACTGGTGAATCGTAGAATAAGTTACACAACGAAGAAATCTACAATGCAGCACATCTGCATTTAGAGTTAGCAGGACAGTTACTGTGTCTCCTCTCGAGACGATCAGACAACCTGATCACTGCTCACGTGCGAAAGTGGTTGGACGCACAGATTTGATAATTCGGTCGTGCCTAATGTGAGGCCCATGGCGCAGTGGTCAACACGGTTGCCTTATGAACGCGTGACCAGAGTTCTATTGCCGGCTGCGGCAGGGATATACATTACTGACGAGCTCTAATGAGAGCGAAACTCGAGGCTGTCTGGAAAATGTAACTAAATGCGTAGGCTGCGATCAAATGTGAGTGGCGGTCAACGTGAAAACGAGTTATACAGAAAAAATGTCACCTCTTGTTCTAAATTCCCGAGTATCGACACTCCTTTTGATCATATTGATTTCAAACGAATAATATGACAAAAATTAACTTTTCTACTAAATGAAGTCAGTCGACCGAAGAAGAGTGAATAACTTACGGCCCAGAAGTTCATGTAAGTCTCAGCTTTATAAGCAGCTAGAGCTTCACAAGAACGATGTATTAGTGCTACCGATGTCAAACTAAGCCAAACTAAGTAGTTGAAGTGGCGGATATTCTGGAGTGTCAAGTGTCACAAAATAATATATTACTAGAAAGAGTGTCAATTCCTTATTCATAAACATGACTCCACACAAAACTATTCGAATCGTATATGATCGTATCTCTGTGAATCAGCTAAAATGACCCAACTCAACTTTTTTACGCGGACCGCTTCTTCTCGTATATAGTTTGATTGTAAAATTGTGCATCCAACAGAGAGACTGTTGAAAAACCGATAGGGTGTTCGTGGGCGACCTGTTAAGACTCGACGGGTTGACGGAATTTTGGTTATGGAAAATATTTTCAAGATTCTTGAAAGTAGTAAGCAAACTGTATGTTAATATTACATTGAAGTTTGAGAAGGAATGTACTGATTCTACTCAATTCTTGGATATCTGCATCACACGAAGAACTAATGGTTCTATGTAAACCCTAGCTTATTGCAAATACATTAATACATTAATTACAATTCGACAGCTTCGTGAAAATGCATTATAAAACACGTCTTGTGAATCCGTTATTGTATATAGTTAGAAAGGAACATCTCCATAGTACAACGTAGAATGAACTGTAATTAATTAATCCTGCTCTCGTGGACGTTCGGTAACCATAACCACTGATCTCCAAGTTTTCTAGAAGGGAAGCTGTCGGTGGTAGCGCCAAATATGTGAACAACTTTAAGACTGCCGTCCAAAAGAAATCGTGTCTGCAGATGTATAGTGATGCACACGACGTATTTATACACAGCACAAATTGGGTTTCCGTTCCATCTATGAAGCCCCAGATCTCATAATGATGACTGAGTTTGGTGTGGTTGTCAGGCCCGCAACACTGGCACGAAAAAGAGGCAGATGAATTTTCGGATCCCTGAATACATAGTAGCACGGTCGAAGAAGAGAATAGTGCAAATGCAGGCTGACATTTAGGTGTGTACACAGCAACCAGCAAATAGACTACCGGGATCAAGCACCAGGTGATCACCACACAACCACTCACAGTTGTCCATGAAACTGATGTACCGGCTGTTGCAATATGCTCAGGTAGTTGCCTTGAGATGTTGGTGTCTGCCTTTATGTCAACAGAAAAAGCGTTTCTGTTAGTTTGGCACCGCCATGGTGACAGTGATAATTGATGGTTAGATAATAAACCAGTCATTCACCTCTTTCCCCTATGTTCGTGCTTACACTCGACTGCTGTTTTCGGCTGAATTCTCTCCTGTTCTGTGACACACAGTTGATAACATGCCAGGCCATTACTCGTGTACAGTAATGTTGTCGATTGGTCTATCAAGGCATGTTTCCCAGAAGTGCTACTTAATGCTCATTAACCATTATGCTGTTTGACGTGTACTATAATTACCCATAAGTGGCAGTTCTACGTAAACCTTCCATTTACGGGAAGCACATGTTCAGATATCGCTGAGTAACCAGAAACCTCGCTCATGCTAACAATCTACTTTTCTGTTTGTTCTCTTTGTGGTAGATTAGCCTAACACTTAGTGCATCAGTCGTTCTTTACCACCTTCGGAAATCTACAACAGGCTATGCATTTTACACCATGCTTATATTTATAGACCCACTGAACGACTGCGCACTCTAAATGACAGACAGTGCATATATGTTCCAGATTTGCAAGTAAGTTCGACCACTATAAGTGTCATGTTTACCTATATCAGGTGAATTCAAAGTAACATTGTATAAAGTGGCATAAATCGCTGAAGGTTGAGCTCAGTAGTAACCGAACTGTATTTACGTATTGACGATGAATCGAGCGACTATCATGTGCCATAAACCTTACGCGTAGTTAACTCAAAAATATATTGAGTCATTCATACTTGTGGACTTAATTCTATCCCGGTTGTTGGATCCATACTCACAACTACCCTTAAGTTTCAGAACAGACCGGACACAAAAACTTGTTTTCTCAAATCACTGCGGTCAAGCAACCGCTCTCTCGGGACTGTATTGTCAACCCTTCATACTGTTAGACAACGTCAGGTAAAATGCTGAACATTTACGCTGGACGTCATCACTTGTGTTTTGGAGACTGTGAACGTACGTTTTATCTCAGTCGGCATCTAGTATTCTGTCACAGTTTTCTCTTCTCACTTCTGCAGATGAGTGACACACTAAGATGGGAGACGAACAGAATGCCATCTGATGAATTACCGGAAGTCAGTCCTACACTCAATGACAGGATTTAATAAAATGAGGGTGGTGCAAGCGAGTGGTTTTATTAGGAGCAGCTCTTAAGAAGAAAATTGTGCTGGGACCAACTGGACAAAAGAAAACGGAAATTAATGTTCTGCATCATCCGCAAGTAGAGAAGTGATGTATGCAGGTGTGAATGCTTGACTGGCGTATGGGTAATTGATGTTTTTGTGAAGTGGCGGGCTCGTTCAAGTGTGAACAGACAGGCGCGGCAGCTCACCTCCGCCGACACTGTCGAGTTTCAACGATCGTCAGCGGCACACCATTGCAAACAGGTGCGATAGATGGCAGATCCGGATGAATCATCGTCGCATTGTCTTTGTCCCACGATTTGCCGGGCAATTATTGTTGACGGGAGAGTGAAACACTACCAAGAGTTGAGAATGCAACATACCCCTTTTTGATCTTTCCAAAAAAACGTCTTATGATCCATCTCTGAACTAAATAAGCTCTGTCATCGCGCTTGTTATAAATTCGTTGTTAAAACTATAACAGATTTTGAAAAATTAAGACAGTATACCTCTCAGGAAAACCGGACAGCATTCCATTAAATACACAACGGGATTATATATTCCAATGTTTGATACGGCTAAGTCACACACTTCCCTATATAATCAAAAATGTGCTGCTTGCTAAGACAAACTGACACTGATTCACATGTCGTTCGGCACTCACACGATCTCAATTTTTATTGAATATCACCACTGTGAGCCGGTTAGACATTGGTTTCGTAGTTGCACAAAACACTTGAATAATCTGCCGTTGGTTTAATTGATGTCAGCGTGTTAACAATTTTTGAATGTTGAGTCCAGCAATTCGCCAATGCAATTTTTATGAGAGGTATATTGACGACATCCTTTGCGTACTCGATAATAACGTTGACCCAAATGACATCTTGGCAACATTCAACTCCG
>QNGE01003114.1:16065-29919 GCA_008508345.1 Paragonimus westermani
CTGAAAACGAGTTTGTTCGCTACACATTGTTTCTCATGACTACGCTGGGAATTTTTGCGAAACTTTTGAATGATCAATGAGGTGACTTCACCCCTCACGCTGACCGTAATTAGACGCCTTAATTCCACGAGCACCTAACAGATCCGAACAGAACAGTGCTCATTCATTTGTCTAAGTAATTCCACCAACTTTCATCCTACTTACCTGGCCCGACACCAACAGAGCGTCCCTGATTATAGGCTGCGTTGAACGGTGATTGTGCTTCAACTGATGACATTTAAATTCATATGGTGGCGAATAATATTAACTGTGTATGAGGTATCTTTGATGATTGGTTTGAATAATGACGACACTTGTTTTAATCTCCAAATATGCAGCGGGAGTACCGAATGACAGCCACCCAATGATATCGGCTATGACTGTGCCACATGTTTGTAGGTTATCAACTGACTGAGAGTAGAACTTTCAGTTTGATGTCGACGGCAATAGAAACTGCTATAATTAGTAAGGTTTTCATGGATATACAGATACAAAGCGGTTTCTTCTCAAATGTTAAGAAAACATTTGAGAAAAACTTAAAATTTCGACCAAAATCTTCCACAACTTTTAATACCAAGGTAGCCGAATAGGAACAACTGACCCAATCCGTTATCTTTGTGGTCTCAGTTGGTAATTGATGCTTCGCCCTGGGTGCTCCTGCTAATCAACAAAGTTGCATTTTCTCTAGACAAAGTTTTTAAAACCAATAATGTGCTCTTTGGATTATAAATGCGAAATAACGTCTAGCATTTCATTGTCCAACCTATTCAGCATGATCAAGTAACTTATTTTGTAATTTACAGTTTCAATTTCGCAAGCATTCTTCCACTTTCAGTCGAACAGAGTTTGAATTGTTGTCATGTCTCCGGAGCAGTCTCCAATGACTGCAAAAAAATCTAAGTGTTTTTTCACCTGCTTCAAACTTACGAAGATGCTAATTTCTAATCCTGTCTAATCTATTTAATTCGGGTTGTCTCATTAAACAATTAGGTTTTGGTCAGAACAGAATGTCAACTGTGTTCACATAGTTAAAACACGGCGAGTGGTAGATGAAAGTATATCGTATGGACTGTTCACTTTTACAGTAATACAAATCCTGCCTGACAGATCGCCATTGTGGGCGGACACAGTGGGACACGATTTGTCATTTTGCAATTGGCAAAACAGCAAGGGCAGGAAATAACATATGTCGTTGTTTTTCCATGCCAGTCGTCGTTAGAACGGACAACAACCCATGAATAGAATAATTCGACCAAATTGCGAATACTGACCACAGCGCTCTAACGGATCAATTAAGTCATAGTTTCACGGTCGATTTAGAATCTAAAAAGTACACCAGAATTTGTCTACAGGCAACCAAAAACGACCTATCTGCTTCACAAATAAAAAATTTGATGATGCTAAGATTTTCATTCCCAGTGAACCACGAGTAAGAGGATTTCTGTGCATCTGAAGAATCCCAAGACATGCCTAGTTAGTCGTGTTCAAGTACTCTCTATATATCAATGAAACGTACATACGTTTTAACTGTCTAATCGGCGGAAACGATCGGGAGTGAAGTGAACCATAATACAAGCAAACACCACAAATAATTGTGTTGTACTATAAAAATCAGGTTAGTTTTCAACAGGTTTTCAAAACTGACAGAATTTTGATAAAAGTGGTATCATTTGCCAACCAGTGTACGTGTGGTTGTCCAAACGTTTTCCAGATCTTACTTGAAGTCGTTTAGTTCAGTCACCGTCAGTTTTATTTCAGCCTTTAGTGACAACTAAAATAAGTTCCCACTCAAAGACATTTTACAACCTCCCTTTGGAATAACACAACTTTACGAGCAAGTTGTAATACTCTACGTTTCAACCACCTCGGGTGACCTTCCTCAGGAAGGCCAAGGTCAGCTTCACTGTACAACACGGATCAGCTTTTGTACAGACTGTCTAAGATCGTTGTGGTCCGAAGTTCTGAAAACAGCTAACACTTGTGAAATCTAAGGGAATCTGGGGAGGACTGAAACAATCGACCCAACGCTGGTGAAGCAGCTTAACGATTATGTTAGGCTTAGCACCACAATCGATTACAACACTCCCCAGGAAGGCCACCCGAAGTGGTTGAAACGTAGAGTATTACAACTTGCTCGTAACGTTATGTTATTCCCAATCTGTTTATCAATAACATGTTAAACACGACGCCCAAACTGTTCAACTTCATTCGTACTAAATTTGGTGCGGATATCTTACATCCCTTCGGACTATTTGGAACGTTCGTGTTGTTGAAAGACGCACGCTATCCGGAAGAATAGCTCGAACCTGCATTGAAAAGAATGAAGTGTTTCTGACGAAAGTAAAATTGGGACTGAAAATTTCCAATCCGGAAACTGTGACCTCTTCCAATCTCGTTCTATTCTCGGTCAGTAAACACGAACGTATGTAGTGATATAAACAAGACTGACCAATTTATCTTGACCCGATAGTTAGGGAGATAAGGTGAAGACATAATGGGGCAGAATTGCATGTCATCAAATTGCGGTCACCTTCATGCTCCTAAGGTTTGTTAACCTTCAGAAAAGAAGGCGGTTAATGTAAATTAAATTTGTCTTGTAACAATCCGAATTTTCGCAAGCCAACTTTGACCCTTTGTGTTCCTCTGTGGTGTAGGCAAAACAAAATATACTTCAATGAGATTGCAATTCTGGTTTGGATGCCTTTGGGTGAATGTTCGGCTGAAATATTAGTTAGATGCACGCTCGTTCCGCAAGCCACACGATAGAAGTAGTTGTGAAAACAGATTCGGACAAGCTAGGTTAAAATGACACACAAATGGAGCAAAGTTTGAGAGCTATCTACAAGTTATAACCCTAGTAAGAATGATCAAAACTGACCTCACAATATCAGACACAGTACGTGGAACGAAAATGAGATACTGATCCCAGTCTAATGTGTACTAGTATACTGTTTCGTTTTCGCCCACTGGAAATCAAAATTTCATTTCACGCTACCTCAGATAGATGTGGTATTCTTTTCAACTAAGATTTCTCCTTGTTAGGTCTTTCAAATGAGGATTGGTTGTCTATTCGAGTATATACTATACCCTTTATGTAGTGATTTTTCCCACAGGTAAAAGCCCAGCCCGCTAAACCAACAGTATGCCAACTCTATCCTATGAAAACGCTATGGAACGAATATCACTGCTTTTACCTAAGGGATAATTTCTTACGTCTACAAGAAAAACTTAGACGGAAGGATATCTTTTGGATCCATAGTAGACAGCAGTTGCGAGACTGGCTCGTATGGATAAATTAAGTAGCTCTGACAGTAAATTGTACACATGCTCTGTAATGAGTAACTCATGTCTAGAAAACTTGAACTGTAAACTACGAGAAGTAATGCTTAGGATTTTGATGCACTTACAGAAAGTTTCTGCAAGTTATACCTGGCATTTTACACGAAATTGATCAAGTGAACGTAACGGGATTACTTCAGGTTTAGCTGATGAAACTAACTGGAAAGTTAAAATGTTTTGCAACAGTTGGCATCGCGTCAGATTGTCTTTAGCAGTTCTGTGTTGAGATGGTTTGTCAATCCAGGCTAGGATGTAATCAGAAAATCTTAGTGAAACAGCACTGAGCTATGTTGTCATAATCTATCAGTTACTCTTGACATCACTGTCAAATAGAATTCACAGAAATGGGCACATGCCTCCACGAACTAAGTTTTTATCTTATCACAGGATACACTGCATACTCGTGTTACTAAGCAGAGTTCAAAACATGTTTTGCTGTTTTTCTCTGCGCATGAGAATAATAGATATGAACAACTCAAACTCCCAGAAGCAAACCCATACTCATTTGGTTGGTGGGCTGCTGTCAACCTAATCTTTCCTCTATAAAAAATCGACTATACCACAAGTAATTGACAAGATCACTTATGTACAAAGTTGTGTATAGAGATGGAAACCACTCCACCGTTACTACCCCATACACGTCGTCCATTCTGAATTGGGGGCCAACCGATATTTCACTGGTGAAAGTGTAAAAACTAGAGAACGTGTGAGAACGTTTTCCGCATATAAAACCATAATGAAACACAGTACACTGTTGGCTGTCCAGAAGACAAGGCGTGTGCTTCAGTATTTCTAAACATACACCTTCATATTCGCCAGCTAAGGATGTCTTAGAATGATAGGCACACCTTGTATATGTTAACGGATACTGTACTAATATGGATTCAGTTTTGTTTACTTAGACATTCTAATTACCACCTTCTAGCTAATCGTCCAAATGATTTTAACCAAGTTATGACCATACAGCAAAGTAAAACCTGTTTATCCCCGACGTGACTGTATACATTTCCAGTCTTTCCAAAGGGATATCTTCGGACATTTTAAATGTTTCAACCGGACTCTACATTTCGATTGTTAGTTGCAAACAACCTGGGTGAAGGGAAATTTCCAAAACACGTCAGACAATGAGCCACAAACTACCGAATGACGCTACTGCTCTCTATCCATTTTACAATTAGTGATTCATGAGCTTTCCAACTAGACATTCACTGAAACTAAGATTATGTGTACAGTTATCATCCACATCTAACGATAAAACAACACATCTTTGCCAAATTTAGGATGAACTTCTCTTGATGCTTGCGTCCCCTCATTACGCTGTGGAAGTCTCGAGAACTTTACTAATTAGCTGGTGATGTATATGTATATTAGTTCGAGAAGTGATGACGTTGTAGCCTGTTCTTCGAGGAAAAATCTGTTATGCAGACATTTTCCTCCATTATCCATATCACTGGCGTTATCGTTGTCTGGACCAAAACACTGGGGTTTAGTGGGACACGACAGAAGAAAACTAATATGATGGAACCCGAGGAGTAATCAGGAAGATGTTATTGCAGGGGAGCGTCAAGAAATTTGACGACATTTGTTGGAAATGATTTAGTTCAGTTGAGTGGACTGCTGGAAGATTAAGATAGAATGCGTGTCAAAAGTGAGCAAAAACTACCTAACTAGCTGGGTTTCTATTCGTTAATTGAACTGTAGTACAAAAGAGACTCAAGGTTAGTCAGTATTATTAACCATACATAAAACTGGTGAAACCCCCGCAGTCTGCGTGACAAATAACAAGACGATCCACAGGATTTGATGAACTCTTCCATTTGCAGTGCAGTACCACCCAAATGTATCCATCAAAACTATTGCATACGGATGAACTCAGTCATGTTGTCGAATAAGAGAATGGATTTTCTTCCTGAAAAACACTGGTAAACATAATTCCGTGGTGTTTTGAATCCCGTACATATTCATGTTGTATCTCGGCGTTTTTCGCCCAATATTGTTACAAATCTGATAAGTCTGATTCCTAGTTGATCTCATCACTCACATTGAGAATGAGAAACAATATCAACTTATCGTCAAAATTTTGGAAACTAATGGTTTTACTAGTGATGGTTGATTACAAGTTTCCACTTTACTCTCGAAATAAGATGCAAGTGCTTAACATTGAGCTGGAATTTCGATTCATCTTTTTTAGATACTGGTGTGGCAATGTCAATATTGACCATATTGTCTACAAATGTTTCTCCTGTGTGCCACTAACAGACATAGTACCCGTTATTGGGATCACTAGGGAAGATCATCTGCTAAGAAAGACTGAGGAAACGTCCACGGTTTAGATTCAACGGAATGGGCTAGATATACGTCAGTAGGAACAACCAATTCCACAATGTGATAAGCAAGGTACACGGTTTGTACACAGTAGCGACTGGTCTTTGTAGTACACACAAACGATTGGTAACATGTTCAACATCTAACGTACATACTGAAGGCAGAAAGCAATAATTTTGACGCTGTCAATTAATACATAGGGTAGTGATGGATACACGTCTTAGAGGCGGGGAACAACCGTATAACAAAATATTTGTGGGTTTATATCAGACTGAAAAGTAGTAATGTAGACGTGCTGATGCTTCGCACACAGAATGCGCACCGTCTGATTGACAGCCCGACTTCAGAATTTGCAATAGGCTCACTAATTTCTTTTTTCTTAACAGACCACTTTTCGAGCACACTCAAAAATTAACCGTTTGCAACAGTCGTTGACAAGTATATCATATAAAGGTCTAACGCAGTTTCTCATTTTGTTCCGTGAATATTAGTAGGTATTCATCGTTTGGGACAATCTTCGGTTCATTCAACAGCCACACAAATTCCAGCAATGTTGACATATTACAGCTGGGAAGTAGAATGATTTGGCAGGACGGCAAGTTAACCAGGTTCCGAGAGGTAAATGTACTCACTCTGGCGGTTTCGTCCTCCTAATTTACACTAAAAACCGTTTTCAAAGTCCAAGCGGAAGACTGAAAACCTACACCAGTGACATTTTGCAGGCTGAAATGAAATTTATCAAGCAAGTATTCATACAGGACGGCTACTTAGTAAATTTCCCGCATAAAGTATCTGGGCGTTGCAGATTCCCTAAGTGAAAAATGAATACCTGCACAAAGTTTGGATATCTCCTTCCGGAAAGACACACCATACCCCCATTGTCCACGACAACATTCATTTCACAATATACACGATGAATAGCTTCATATAGACGCTCAGCTGTTTTGCAACGAACGAACTGACGGACGGTCTACAGAAAATATACAATAGTCGTCCGGTTAACTCATCTCCATAGCCTCGTATGAGGTGATTGTGCTGTAGTTGAAATTACAGAAATCGTTCAGACTGTGCATTGATATGCGGGTTATTGGTAAATAGAAATGGGTGTCGGCGAACAGAGACCCAATGGCACTGACATCTATTCTGCAGCATAGTTAGACACACATTGCAGTCTAACTCGTAGCAATCTCTCCCGATTCCGAAGTTATATTTACAACCAATGAAACCATCTTATTCATTAGCCTTGGTGGTTAGTACAAGCTGCTTACAAGATTGCAGCACACATCCTTCACTGTGTCACGTGGATACTTGAGTAATAGCCGTGATTTATTGTGCCTTCGACCAACCCTTGTTTTCCCACTCTTCTGTTGACTAATTGTTGTGAAAACGGACCTTTTCAAGTAATTGCTTCATTCTGGTTTTTTTATTAGTGTGACTGTTACAGAGTTACCGATGAAACGGCCTATTTACTCAGATACGATGACGACTACCACTCAGTAAACGTTCTGCGAAGACCGGTTGGTATCATAAACCATCAGGGTACCTTGTTGATGTTTTCTCAATCCCGGCTGTTGTTTTACGCTACTCCTGAAAACCAGCAAACTACTGAGGGCCTCTTATCGAACACAGTACACAACATCACAAAAGCAAATCATATCCATCATTATTAACGGGAATTTCTGTGGTGTCGAGTGATAACGATAACTTATTCACGGCTATTGCCCCTGGTCCAGTGATAAATGTACACAGTGCCATGCATACACCCACCTTCTGCCTACATCTCTAACTTGAGGACCATTTGGCGGTCTGCACCAAAAGGTTAAACACTTCATTTGGGCCGTCAATTTCGAGGAACTAGCAACCCCACAAGCATGTCTGACACGTACAATCTGTCAAACTGACGGCGCATTAATCGTATACTTGTTTATTATGAATTCTTAACTCACATTTGTGATCCAATGCTGAAGGCCTAACAACCAAGTGAATTTGGGAGAGAAGGAAGGGGGAACTGTCAGATCGTCAGTAACACAAACAGGAAGATAGCTGGAATGATTCATGCGATGACAGATTCATAATGATAGGGTTTGTATTGTACGGTATTTGTATATAGTTGTCCCAGCCTAGTACAGACTGTCTGCGTGCACCACGTATGAATTGTGTGCTGTTGTATTGGTCAACTAGGTGCATGAACTGTAGCACAAATACCAGCAATCCCCCAGCAGTGTCTGACTGTTGTCTGGTAGGGGTAACTTCGCTTGGTTGAACATAAGGCTAGTGCGAAAAGGACTTCCAAATAGTGAGATTCTCGCCGCACTAAATGGGGCTTCTGGGTTCAGTCTAAAGATATAAACATTCAGGGTGATCAGTAAACACAGTTAGGTTAACGAACTCACCAGGGACCTCTGGATATGGTGATTAGGCGGTATTCAGTTTGCGTTGTACTTATCCTAGTTGTGGTGTGATTAGCTGGAGCTACCATTTAAGCCCAATCACATTTCCAAGATACTGTTATGTATTACTTATTTTAAGTAATCACTTAAAGAACTCTGGTGAAGAAAATCAGTCACCAGAAGTAAATGAGTAGTATAAGAACAAGTATTACACGAAGCAAATTACAAAACCTAAATTAAAAGTTGCAGGCACAGAACCGGAAGACAATTCTGCCACAGATTATAGAAATTTTGTTCCATGTGATCTGACAATAAAATTCAACGCGAACGTTCATTTTTCAAGCTTTTCGTTTAATACAGAAATACAGAAGTTGTCTAGCATCACCACCTAGGGAACCGTGATATAACAGTTATTTTGCAATATCTTTGGATGATGGAATGCTTTCGTTTGCTGTTTCACGAATGGTTTTTGTATAGCAACACGAAACGGCACGAAAGGTCGATGATGGACATTACTTTTAACATCCACCATATATTTTTTGTAGTTCGATTGCACTAGACGTAAACGTAAGCAGAAAAGTTTTACTGAGAACGTATAGACGGGGAACTAAAGGTCTAACGAGGCGAACACAAATTGATCATCTGTGCATCCGAGTACAGTCCTTATCGCAAGCGATGCCCATAGGGGTGATACCACAATGCACGCCATCCTCGGTTGTTGCACCGGACGTCACTTATTCTATTCTCGTCAAAACCTCTTCTAGGTTATCGACCGAAACAAGAAAGACAACGAACACCAGTGGAATTTGCTTAGTAACAATGCAAAATTCAATCCTGGGAAATTAACTAAAAACTTCATATCGTATCTTCCGATTCATTCAAGTGTAGCCGAAAGTCGGAACATATGTACACCAATGATCTCCGTCAGCGAAAACTGCTCACGCACCCATGCAGATATATACTGTGCAAACAAACAGTAATGGGAGCTGTGCTAGATAAGCTGTTTTTAGCCAACGTCAATCACGCTTCTTTCTCAAGTTGTGTAGCAATTTTTTATAATTGACCATTTGCTGTCGATTTGTATGCACACAACCATCTGACTTTGTGGCAATCATGTATACCATGTAAGATGATTCCTGATTGACAGATGTACCTAGAACGTTATTTGAATGTATTCATATAGCTCATATTCACGTGATAAAATTCTTATCAGCATGGTGAAGGATTCACGAACTCGTGGGAGGTATTGCTTATAGTTTCTTGATCAAAGCATGAGTAGCAATCAAGTTAAATCGATAAATGACAATATTCTTTCTTATATATGAAGTCTGCACTCTCCTTGTTGTCTGTTTGTGGAAACAAACCGATTGAAGAACAAACACGTCATAATGAGTGTGCAGTCACCAACAACTAGATGTTGATTACAACCAAACTTTGTGTGTCACAGCCGAAAGTGTACTCACAATGTCACATACTTTCGTCATTGACGTTCTTGAATCTGTCATTTATGGTGTATAGCTGAGAAAATTAGACCAAACTTTTGAAGGTTCATCTATGAAAACGACAAATCCAGTGCACCCAAATCATTAGGCCGCCTCACACAAATGTGTTTGCGTACCAATCAGACTGCATACCTTACGGTGGAATGGACAGTAATCTACAATGGCATATTTCAACTGAGGAATCTACATACACCTGACTACGAGTAGTACCTGAATGGAACAATTAGTTGTGCTTGGTTCTGCGTTCATATGGACTTCAAACGAAGACAGCAGGTGAAATTATATCACTCTTAGTTCCACCTTGCCAAGAAATGCAAGTTGCAGATTGTGTTCAAGGAAGTCCACATTTAGATAATTAGGAAAATGGTGTTGCCGAAAGAATTAAGATTAACTTTAATGCATTTATGAAAGGAAGTAGACTGGAACAGCCTGACAGTTTACCGTCAGTTCCTAATAAGGAATGAGTGAAGTTTCATAGCCATCCTCGGTTGAATTCCTCATCAAATATGCTGTGTATCAGAGAATTTGGAGACAGCACAACCCTCAGTAATCAGTTAAAAAGAAACAGCAAACTGTCACTCTATTTCCCCTACTGTGTACAAAATGACTTAGGAACGTTCGAATATTGTTGAGTGAAATTCAGAAGTTATTACAAGATTTCCGCTTTATATTCACCCTACGTTATCCATCTTCACCAATTTTCCTTCCTGTAGGTTTGTGGATGTGTCATGGTAGATTTTGCGGTCAACTAGGATGAGGTTCCGTTATTCGTCCTTTTCGCGTTTAACTAATGACATCCGGGAAAGCTGACAGAAACTAAGAATCTTGAAGAGCAGGACAAAAGTATCACTTTGCACATTTGTCTCATTTAGAAAATTGGCTTGTCCATACCTTGTCTATCTCTAATTGTCTGTCATATATAACTTGCATGTTTTACGTTTGCGGCTGATGAGAGTAAACGAAATGTTAACATATCACAACATATGTCTTCTTTCTGCGCTGATGAAGTTATTGAAGGGAACTCATAGTTTCAAGATTGTTAAAAATTAGCACATAACGTCTCGGTTCAACTTGCCAGAATCAGAGAGCTATTTGTCTAGGGTGGTCCAAGCGATTTCGACTATCAAATCATCCCGGCAGGGAGAAATTGCACGGAGTATACACTAGGCCGTTTCCGGACGCTCAATTTACACTGCATTGTTTTGGTACTCTTTTTCTTTGGGTGTCCAGCTGTTAGGTTCACTAACAATTTGTCCGGGCTTTTCACTACCCACTAGTCTTGAATCATCACAGTTGGTGGGTTTTGCTGAAAAAATCACTATATCGTTGAAATTAAACTTGTAAAATTAAATCCATAATCTTTCGCAATAATCTTCCCATCGAATGCTCAAAAATAGACTTTCCTTCACTTAGGAAAATCAATTTATTATGCTTCTCTAGGTGTAAAAATTTGTCGGGAACACTTCATTACAAGATCTCCAGCATGATCAACTTGATTTTCAAGAACCTTTCAACTTCAGGGACGACAATTATATTATATTATATATATATATATATTATATTCCCTAGCTATCGGTCGCTTTTCCCATTACCTTGGTTAAGGCGGTCCTTTGAGTGTGAATTAAATTTTCACAATATTTACAAATGGTTCATACGTTAGTTGGCTACTTATAAAGTTTGAACGACACCGAAATTATCAATCCATAGTAGGTCAGTTCGTACATTTTTCACAAAAGATAAAATCAGGCAAATAAAGTGGTAATTTATATCAAAGAATTGTCATAATTTCAAGAAAAACTTGAAAAATCGTAGTGGATGTAACGGATGGAAATAAAATTTCACTCACCGTACGCTGAAGACACACTATTAACTGAGGTTACTAGATTTCACAGTAAAACATTTTTACTAGAATATTTAGCCACTAAGGCTTGACAAGGCCGGTAGCCCGATCGATTACAACACTCCTGAGGTTGACCGCCAGAGATGGTGGAAACGTACTATATTACAGCTTGCTCCTAACGTTGTGTTATTTTCAGTCCGTCTATCAACTCAATCGATTTTCTTACTGACAAAATTCTCTATCGCATTCCAATACACAAAAGAATCCGTTATACTTAAAATCACAAGACCCTTTATGAAAAAAGCATTTTCTCGGATTCTTCCTACTAATTAGCCAGAAGGTTACTTTGATTAAAAAATATTTAGTTGTTACTTTATGGTCGCGGTGTTTTCAACAAAATCAGAAAGTTTCATTATTACGTCTAGCGCTCAAATCTACGTGCCATTTCCCATCCCTTAATCAGCCAAATTAATAATACCCATATGTTCTTCACTGGATGTACTGTCTACCCGTTATTCTCCAGGTGTGATATCGAGAGATATCAAGTGCGTTACTAGTTCCTCGAAGTATCTGTCGTGTTGTAGGAGTGCGTATTGTACTTTGGATACCCAAATCGCCTGGAAGAGTTCCGATAGTTCTGACAATAACTTCTCTTCACCATCCTCGAAAAAAAGAAGGGGAGAGAAAGTCTGTTCCAGATTTCCTGTCAGGTTTCAATAATTTAGGCTGTAGGACCATTTCCGCTCCCGACGGATGGTCTTCTCGAACGCAATAACTAACCATTCGAGTTTCGTCGTCCCCATGTTCTGGTGGAAGCCAGCCGGGCTATTGTTCAATGTGTTCAGCCCGCTGATTGATGATAAGTGGACCGTCCTTTTTGCACATGGTTTCATTTACACTCATTGGATGGCCAGCATAACCACGGAGAAAGAGAGACAGCCTTCAACTATTCCCACATGAAAAGAGCTTGTTCCATCTCTTCCGAATATCCAACCAAATAGTGCCAGTGTCTTCGCGCAAGCTTTTAATCAGCTTGCATTTAAAATCTCTCGACAGCCGTCATCACATTCAGAACCAGATGGAATCGGGCTGCGCTTGTTCATGAGGTTTATCCGTGTGACATAAGTCTAATTATTTGGGAACTAAACAGCTCCTTCGGAACATACGTCTTCACAGCATGTTTCCATAGCTGCTGTAATTTGATTCTAGTCCTTTCACTTCACTTGAACTGAGAAATATGCCCACCAACGTTTCTTCGCTTGAATATCAGTTAACTGTCTGGCATTTACTAGCGCACAACCTCAGGGCTATTAAAAAAACAGAACAGGCACGCACAGCAGCATTGACCCAGTCCAGGTAGTTGTTTCAAAAGGCACGACAGAAATTAATAACGTGGTGCCACCTATAGCTGACTGTTATATGAACCAGCCATGTCCATGGCTTAAAAGCAAAATGGGGTCTCCATTCAACAGTGTCTCTTTCTTTGTTGGGATACGGTGCTCGAAATAGGGACCTCAAGCTGTGCGCAACTGCAGCAGTTTTCGCCAATAAGTAGGGTAGGGTGAACTTTAGAATGGCGCGCTAGTATGATGACAGTGTTTAGTCCGCTTTAGAAGGTCAACGAGGGCTTCATGCAAGGCACCTCCGGTGGCAACCGAACAGCTGTCTATCACGACACATGCGATACAATGAACAGGTAAAGCTTTTCTGATTTACGTCTACAGACTCCAACCGACGCGTTAAGGCTGACAGCACATAAGTGATTGCTCTGTGGGATCCAATCGAACAAACATTATTATGCCTTGGAACTCAGTGTGAATTCCAATCCAGCCTCACGATTAAATTTAGCTTCGGCATCATCTGTTATGAGTGGAGAAGATCACTGCGTTTCGATTCTGCCAACTTGTGTTGTCCAAAAGTACTCGCTATTTTGACTTCCCCTAAATCACCCAGTGTGGTATGTAATCTTCTCTTGACAAATCCAGAGCAATTATTTTGATGAGGATCACAAATAGGTGAGCAAACTGCAAAGAACCTGTCTATTACAGTGACGAAAACTGCACGGCACTCAAAAAAGCCGCGCTTTCCGACCACCACTTACAGCGCAATCCCCAGATACATTTTCAAACTATTGCATCAATTAGGTTTTAAGAAGACAGGCATATTGCACATGGTCATAAAAAGAACTAGTTTTCTGCATAAGAGAGTATACTTTTCACTGGTGTAAGTTGTGTGATTTGACTAACTTCCAATCAAGACACCATTCTTTGCCTTCATCATCATCCGTATCTCCTGAGGAAAATATCGTCCACGTTTACGTTAATCAAGTGGTTGGAATAGGTCGATGAGAACTGGTAAGTGGCCCACTTTGGTGCTTCAAAATCACATCAAACTCCTCTGTGAGGCACAAAAGAAAGAC
>QNGE01003114.1:30200-82007 GCA_008508345.1 Paragonimus westermani
CGCTAGTATGATGACAGTGTTTAGTCCGCTTTAGAAGGTCAACGAGGGCTTCATGCAAGGCACCTCCGGTGGCAACCGAACAGCTGTCTATCACGACACATGCGATACAATGAACAGGTAAAGCTTTTCTGATTTACGTCTACAGACTCCAACCGACGCGTTAAGGCTGACAGCACATAAGTGATTGCTCTGTGGGATCCAATCGAACAAACATTATTATGCCTTGGAACTCAGTGTGAATTCCAATCCAGCCTCACGATTAAATTTAGCTTCGGCATCATCTGTTATGAGTGGAGAAGATCACTGCGTTTCGATTCTGCCAACTTGTGTTGTCCAAAAGTACTCGCTATTTTGACTTCCCCTAAATCACCCAGTGTGGTATGTAATCTTCTCTTGACAAATCCAGAGCAATTATTTTGATGAGGATCACAAATAGGTGAGCAAACTGCAAAGAACCTGTCTATTACAGTGACGAAAACTGCACGGCACTCAAAAAAGCCGCGCTTTCCGACCACCACTTACAGCGCAATCCCCAGATACATTTTCAAACTATTGCATCAATTAGGTTTTAAGAAGACAGGCATATTGCACATGGTCATAAAAAGAACTAGTTTTCTGCATAAGAGAGTATACTTTTCACTGGTGTAAGTTGTGTGATTTGACTAACTTCCAATCAAGACACCATTCTTTGCCTTCATCATCATCCGTATCTCCTGAGGAAAATATCGTCCACGTTTACGTTAATCAAGTGGTTGGAATAGGTCGATGAGAACTGGTAAGTGGCCCACTTTGGTGCTTCAAAATCACATCAAACTCCTCTGTGAGGCACAAAAGAAAGACAAAACTAAACGGTTGCTGGAGTCAATCGCATCCATCTGTTAAGTTGTCTTTACCAAGCTTCAGTTCTACTGTCGACTCTGATGACCCATAAACGTTGTATTTTTGTGACTAGGAAATCTTCGCTATCGCCAATTTGATCAAACTGCGTGCGACGGACGTGAATTAGTTATGCTTTGTCCGTACAGTTGTAACAAAGTCGTGAGCCTGAATGAGCTAGCTGAATGACTACATAAATATGGCTTTAAAACAGAAATCGGACATGCCAGTCATAAAAACTCTGTATCATTAAGGAATATCTGTGCGTGCAAAACGAATTTACTAGTACTTTGTAAATTCTGTATCAAGGTGACCCAGGAGATACAATTAACTTACGTAATCTATCTAGACCTGTGAAACAACTGGATGTGATCAACTGATCCTATTGTCAGAAACGGCAATATTAAAACCTCAGAGAGATCAATGTTTCAGTGGAAGAATCCCTGTCTGGTGAAGGATAAATGTAACGATGTGGTTAACAAACCGTTTTCAGACTGGTTCTCGGTCAGCAGTAGTGTTAAATTGCACCCCCAGTGTTATTCACTGTCCGTGCATTATGAATGCTGTTCACTAATACTGTACAAAGCGGGACAAATAATGCGACAACTCTTCAGGACGATTTGCTAAGCAGTAACCAACAGTCCACCGGTTAGCCATAGACTGATTGGGGCGGACGAGCACAAAATTGTGCATATTAGTCACAACGAGTCTGTAGGATAAAATCACGGTATTTTCAAAGCTGAGTGTTTGTGTTTGTGAACACGACCAAAACAAGCCGCTGAAAAAAAAGTTGTGTTCGTTAGAATATTGAACTTTCAGACCTAGAATGGCAAACTGTCTAATAGGTAGAATTTGTGAAACCTTCGCTAAGACGTTTGCTGCAATTCTGGCATAACCCCACCTCAACTTGAAACAGGCAGGTCAGCTACTTGCCCTACCTAAAAACTGTTATTGACCTTACTAAAAGTTTCTGAAGACACCAACAAGGGATACATTATTCCCAAGAAGACTCACTTTCCACAAAAGCCTGCAATATTAAATATTATCACAGAAAATCCCCCGCAAGGCGGGTTATCAAGTGAGGGCAGGTGCCACTTACAAATTAAAAATGAAACGTCACCCGCCGAAAATGAGTCTAGTGGTTAGGAGGTGCTCCTATGCATCTACGGTCTGTTCATACTGAATTGCACTGCTTAAGTCAAGGGTAAACCGGTTTTGACCTTGATGAACTTAATCGACTGTCATATGCGAGGGTCAGCTGAACTTCGTCAGTCACCCTTTCGTAAATCGTGTTCCAGAATGTGCCCATTGAATAAAATAATGTTTTAGCTTAAGCCCCTCGATACCTCTCATTCAAAATAACGTCGTTAAGATACTTCTGTTGAATTTCTGTAATCGAAGTCCGACCTTTCGATAAAGATATCCTCCTAGTTCTCATCTTAAACATGTCACTTCGTGTCAATATTTTCGCTGTTGCTTACCGTCAGCCACGTCAACAAACTTCCACCACTGTGGAGAAGTCTAACCATTGCTGTTGGCGTCTCTTGCGTAAAGTTGTTACCCTCTGGAAGTGTATAACAGACAGCAGAAAAGCACCCGATTGGAAACCGTAAGCTAAGTGCATCTAACTGGTTCGTTCATATATGACAGTTCAACATGATTTACCGAGTGCAGGCAACACGCACTAGTGGCCGTCTCTTATCTACCAAAGGACGAGTTCAGCGTTGCACCTCAAGTGGTTTTGGAAACCAAAGACGAGGGCTAATTCGAAAGAGTATGCAACAGTTAATCAATTGTTAACAATCGAAATCAAAACCTAATACTCAGGAGCATACATCTTTTTTTGGGTTATCCACATGGAGAAATTTACTTGAACCGACGCTCGGAATCTGTGGGTTTTAATCTGACGCACAGAAGTTAATGTATGCTTGTGTCCTGCAAATTGTTTGAAGTTTGATCAGTGAATGCGAAATGAGTTTAATGGCTAGGATTCAATCAGACAAACATATGTCTTGGGTCAAGTCAGCAGACAGTCGAGGAGACCGTCGGCCTTTCCAAACTGTTCACTTAGAAACCAAAGCAGTCCAGACGGTAAACGCTGGGAACGGGCCCGTAACATGCTGCGAACCGAGGTGAAGGTCACAGCGCATACAAACTACTTGCTTTCCACGTCTGCTGGTCAAATTAACATCCAATCCCTTTCTTCAAACAACGGAGTTCAGAGAAATGATTAATAGCATATCTATGTCGGTCAGTCAACATATGAAAGGTTGGAAGTAAATCTAAGTGTGTTCCACTACAAAATCGCCTGAATCTGTCGTTGTCGTATAATACGGCAACAGGTTATGCCGCGACAACGCGAGTACGCACTCACAAGTAATGACAAATCTAATTTAATTAATGGTTAAGAGACTGACTGGTCATTGGCAAACATGTGTGAACTTGTTTACAAGTATACTGGAGTTGTGGAGTTGGATTGAATCTGATTGGTCGGACGAACAGTCGACAATTAGACAGTTTCACAAGTTGCCAAACGAGCAGCGAGCTAAGTAACACAGCAGAGAGCTCAATCGGTTCCACTGGTTTTTACCTTAATAGAACGGAGCCTACAGACCTGAAATCAATCGTTTTTACGCTTAGTTTCTTAAAACTTCTAACAATATATCCATTCTACTATCCTCATTATTATTCTCTTGTTGCGCCCCTCGATCTGCAAATGCTCTGATAGTCTGTTCGACTCATTCTATCCAGCTAATCTGGTGAAATCTAACCTATTTGAAAAGCAGTCACAAAAGGTTGATTAGACTAAAACGCACTGCTTGGAACGGGTAACAACTAGAACAGAACGATTTCTTTTCAACTATGCACGTGTGCCACAGCCGCCATAGGACAGGCCTCATTATATTCCCGATAGGAGCTTTTATAAATAGGCTGAAGTGGCAGTACATACAGTAAAAGCAATTAGCAACTTCCTACGTCAGAAAGACTCACTAACACTGAGTCGCTGAGAGTCACCATTTTGAACTGGCCATAGGTGTGTGCACGAACTCTGGTAGTAAAAAAAATGTTGAAATAGAGGAAAATTGTTTACCTGAGATTTTTAAGTAGTAACATTATAAATAAGAACAGCTTCCGATGTACCTTCGTCAGCCAAGTCAGAACAAAGTTCGAGGGTCATATCTCCAGATATAAAATATTGGGCAGCTGATGTTCCGGGCCAACAAACGCTTTTTAACTTTCATTCGTCAAAAACGGGCCAGAAGTGTCCAACTTTGAACCAAGTTAAAATCACTCGCATATCCCACAAAGCCACTAATATAATGGCCTGCTCCAATTTAGCTGGTAATCTTTTCAGGTGACTGCTTCAAGGTGAATTTGGTTGAATTTGAACTTGTTGAGGCACGGTCAATAGATAGTAAAGGTCGGAATTCCACAGGAGATAAGCGCGATGACTGGCGAGGTACAGCTTTTAGATTACACCGTCACCAGTGTGGACCCCTCTTAAGAAGGGTTAATGCAGACCATAATTTTTGGGGCCGTTGGGATTTGTCTCTCACAGCGACACAAATGACAGCCATCTAGGTCTGTCTAGATTGTGGAGTCAGCGAAGAAATTGCAAATGGCACTGATTAGCTTAGGAACAATGTGTAAGGGCTTCCGCCCTGAGACATGTCACATATATTGTGTTCGGAATGTTTCCCTATATACCGACTTGCCGCCGGTGGTAAAAAAATATGTTGAGCTGATCATGATTTTCCCAGTGTATGTAGTTCCCAATAGCTTGACAACACGATGTCAGTCGTCAGTGGAGTACAATCAACTGAAACGCAGCTCTATTTTGATGTATAAAGTATTCATATGCGTGGTCGTACACCTGTAGACCTCGTAGCATCAACTAGTGGCGGGTGAATGAAAGATAGTTTGCTAAACTTCAATCTCAAAGTAGTTGATTCCATTGATGCCCAAACTTTTAAGTTAAGATCTGCTTGCCTCGTAACCCACTGCCTGACTCTGTTGTTACGGCTACCAACACTACCAGTTGGTGGTCAGCACCCAAACTTTACTCCAAGAAAATCGAACAGTGAATGTGCGTTTATCAGAATTCCTTCAACTAGGTTCACGTTTAAGGACCAGAATTACTTCTTGAGTCATTTCGCCTGTACAATAATTAGCCTTCCTAAACATTATATGACACCGGTTATGGTGGGTACGGATCGGAGTCCATTATGTAGCATTAAGTTCTCCTGTCTGTCCCACCAATAAAAAAGGGACGATTGCTGCTCTCAAAAGTATTGGTTTTAAGTAATCGCTATCGAACCTGTTTGCTGCGAGCCCGACTTAGTTCGGTAACGAACCCAAGGAGTAATACTACTAACTATTCATTCAGTAAAAGCTTTATCTGTAATCCAAATTGTTTCATCTCTTGTCGTCGACAAATTCAGGGTAGGTATCAATGTACCTACGGCAGCAAAGAGGACCACTGCAATAAAACACATCAGTAGTTTTGTGGGACATTTGTATGTCTCAGACTAACCAGTTGCTAGGTACAGTTGGATCAGGACCAATGAGAAGTAACCGGTTATCGAATCGTCCTCACAAGACTTTTCAGAACCGTACAAAAGAGTCAACAGTGATGACTTACCAAGAAAGTTGGGCTATCATGAGCATACGAGAACGCTGCAGAGGTGATTAGATCGTCTAACCGAACACAGGATCAATGTAAGAGCACACAAGCAGCTAACCAACTGAATCCCCTAATAGTGGCGTTCCACGAGTTCATCACGCACCCTATTTTAATCATTGCATTGGGCCTTGGTTTGTTGAGCATTATCAGATCACCAGCGGTGCCCAACAGCAATATCAGCAAAACACGGCGAAGTGCACAGGATGTAAATGCACTTGACAGTCGTTTGGACTCTCTTGCACACCAGTTCGTAAACAACCAGTCTAAAGGTGAGAGATCACGTGTATCTATCGTCATAACTCTATTGTACATTATCTGAGTGGCTATAGTTCTAAAAGTTCGATAAGAAGAATTGGCCTAGGAACCCTACTGAACGACGGTATAGGTCTGTCTATAAATTGCGCATCCATGCCAAAGGAAGCACAAATCTGTCTCAAACCTTTCTAGGTATTTGGTGTATGTTTCCATCCGGAAGTATTCTCCACGTGTAAGTGTATTGTGAAAATGTGTACGAAAACACCGTCATAGATTTGTCGTCCTGACCTAATAAAGACATGTATCTTGTTGAATGCATTCAAAGACGGTCTGATAAGCCGACACAGGGACTCAAAATGAATTATTACTCAAAAGAGCTGAAAAGAGTATATCTAATCCAATTATCTCCATGTACTCAAGATAAGATGGTCTCACAAACGATTAACGAATGGCAGACCTTCGACGATTGATCGCAAACAGATGACATGCTCGCGCCTGAGATTTGTCCACTTTGGAAAGTGTCGACCAAAAGTGGTATGGAAACTAAATATTGTGTGATGTGTTCGAAGAAACCTACATGCCCTACGGTATTCTCGATCACTTCTCAAACAATATTCCACACATTGTTTTATATTAATGCTTTTAGGTTTTCGCTTAAAGCCGCACTTTGTCTGTAGTTGTATATCTTGTTGAATGTTGCAACATTTACCCGAAGTGTATTCCAATTTTGGATGCTGACGTGAGAAAAAATTTGCCTTAGTTACTTTTTAATTTTTTTCTGTCGAACTCAGCAAATTTCATCTTCTGTTCATGGAGTGTGCAAAAATGTCTGTCCTATGATCGAGGCAGAAATAGGAGTGTGTACACACTGAGTGGTTCTGTCTTCTGTACAAACATATGTACAACTGTATGAGCAGTAGACGGGCGTTATAATACGGTGTTGTGCTATTTTGCTGATCAATCGTAGTCCACTACGACAGAAAAACGCAGTTCTCTATTGGAGGTTCTGGCTGAAAGTAAAGTGGACGGTTCACATTAATAAACTGCTACAGACTACCATTAATGAGGCAGACGATGCTAATAATCGTATTCCGCGGTATCGTCGTCCTATCGTTAGCAATCGTTAGGAAGTGATTGGGAAACTTTCCATAGTCGCGTCCGGTTTGTGTAAAAACAGCTGTGCCTGTTTTGTTGCTTGGCTAGCAGATATTATGTTTTGATTCTACAACAATGCTAGAATTTGTGGCCAGTAAGGAATTTCCCCTATATAATTTAAACGTACATCCCAAATGATCGTGGCCGCCGCGTTCCCATCAACATTTAATTCAGCCAAAAACAAGGATATTTGCTACCGACAAGCTTCAACAGTTACAAAACTCACGTACGATGCTTCTCCAAAAAACCCAACTGCAGTGTTTATGTTAACGTGAAGGTGAGATTGGTTGTGAGCTTCGTTTTATTTACATAACTACCAGAACTATATGACAGCCTTCGACGTGAGTTGCGTTAAGACACATGAGTTCGTTAGATACGCGTTTTTAGTCTCAAAATCACATGAGGAACCAGGAACACTCGTTGGACTGTTTGAACAGCAAAAAATACTTTAGTAGAGTGAGGTTTCACCTTATCTCGGACTTCTTCCTTGAACACATGATGTCAGTATAATCGATGGGTGCCTTTAAGCTAACACGTGGTATATACATCACGATGTTAGTCTGGGATTTCAGCAAGCTTGATAACCAGGACAAAATTGGAGTGATGTGAGAATTCTAGTGGCAGGGTTAGCCACGTCATTACTCGTTGATGCACTTTTGCTTCGTGTTTAAATGTCTCGCTCGGGTCATACAACATTTAAAAAAAAATTAACTTGGCTCCAAGCTGATTCTGCTTTCTTTAATCTGTGTGACATTATTTGTTCTTATTCCAGTTTGTCACTCCTTACTGTATATCCGTTTACTGTTATCAAACACTGAGACGGAAGCACGCTAACACCTGAAACTCTCTCTAACCAGTAAATTTCCAAGGATTCTGACGACCTTGATGATTCATCAGAAAGCTCATTTTGATTTGAATGACGTTAAACGAGTACCACTAGCTCGTTCTCATCTCAATTCCGTGTGAACCTTGCGCTCAACAATGTAACCCCATAATGACCCATTGGTGTCTTGCCTATATATTATCCTTCATGAGCACTACCGAAAACTGACTTGTCTTCAGAGGTTTACTTTCAAGAGTAGTGAGCACTACCTGCCACATTTTCAATCACTTTTCCGAGTCAGCTCATATAACTCTGACTTCACTATTTGTCAGTTGACTTCCGTGAGCTTTCCGCAGGAATCCAATTCTACTGTGCTGCTCATCCAGGCAGTAGAGCTTCAATTGCATTGTGATTTTTTAGATGGTTCCTATTGAATCATTGTTTACCATAAGGTTTCTCACATGCGTCTCAGTAGTTCACCTCACAAACTTCATATGTTCAGTATAACTAAATTCCATAGCTAGCCGTAGACTCTCTTGCCTATTTAGTTTCAGCCACCATGTCCCACCGGGCTTCATGAACTGAAGGTTGTCGTTGACTGTATGAAGTATATCCACATCCATGATCGTGAGCTGACTTGCTATAATAAGTGGCAACCTAGACTTCACTACTCGCATCTCAGCATAACGAAAGTTCATTAAATCATAGTGTTTGCATTTTATAAGCCAGCCGGAATCATTTTACAGCATAACAGTACCAGGTAACTGTGTTCAAGGTCAGAAAGTTGGTTTGGGCTTTTCACCTTACGCAATGCACCAACCGAAGGGAGCAGATGCAAGATACTTGCCCGCCACCAATATGAAGACGTACACCTTGAACGCTCCTCGAAGGTAAAAATGGTACGGTCCGAACATAAATAAGCTAGGCTACCATTTCGAAACGAGTTTGAAGCACCTCACTAGAAACGAGAAGGACGATTCTAGACTAGCCGCTTCCACATGAAAATCTGAGGTAGAACTGTGTTATTTCCACGGTTGTATCCACGTCTTTCCACAAGTCCCCTAAGAATATATCAACATTTGTTGATTCATCTAACTTGCTACAGATCATTCGTGCATGCAGTCGCTGTTATTCAATCACAGCAGATGTCCATTTAGCCGGGGACGTTTTAGTGTGCGTTCCGACCAAGAGATAAAAATCTGTTAGTTTTAAAAAAACTACGAGAAACGTTCCTGTTTATCGTTTGTTTGTGGATATCCGTCAATAGACAAACCCCACTTCTAAGTTCCGTAGGGCACTATCAGTGATCTTGGTTTTTCAACCTGCTGGCATATTGCTTGTCATGAAGCTGTCCCTGGCTGTCATCATTAGATTGCTGGTATGATCCCCTCAGAAGCTTGTCCCCCTATCATTAACTTCAGAGGCGCCAGCGTCATCGGTAGACGTAACAGCTAGATTTACATTATCGGCTCCAGTTGAGGTCCTTTAGAAGTGAAGTCTCGTCACCCACCGATAAGTTCCGTCGCCAGACCGTAGTGATAGGAATTGTTTCGTTTTTGCAAACACTAGTCAGTTGTAATGGTAAAGAATGACGACGTTCACCCGGTTTTGTGTCAGTACACACCCACTTGCCAATCATTACAGTTCGTTCCGAGTTGACAGCAGCCTGGCGGTTTCTTATCACAAACATGCCACACGGCGGCGACAGCTCAAAATAAACAAATGCGCCAGCCTTGTGGTTTACCTTTTGTGTCCTATGTGTGTCGGCGGTTACTACCAAGTTGTCGTTAGCCCGTTACGTTACCATGCCTTTTTAATTAAGATTTATCTAGGATATAGACGCCAGGTTTCTACATATTTATTTCAGGTGTTCTTTTCCATCTGCACCGTCGTAAATACTCTAACGACTCTGGGATTATCGGGTAAACCTAATCGGTTACTGTCAACCAGCATGAATGAGGTTATGTGATTACAACGAACTGTGAATATTTAGCACATGTTGGTTATGTTGCCATATGTTTGTTTCGGAAAGGCGATGGGGCCATATTGTGGTTCATCTTTTACGCCTTTGGAAATTCCCGTGTACACAATCTGAGTGGTTATTATGATTCTTTCTCAAAAAACAACAAGTATTTTACCCAAAAGTGTTGTTTTCCAAGCTAAATATAAGAATACTTTCGCCCGGACATTTAACTCAAGTCACAAGTCGTAATGAGCGAAGACGCGCGCCGTAAACCAAACAAAAATCTGCATGAAATTCTGCACAGAGGCGTTGTGCTAACTCACCAACCGATCAGCATTTCGTTGGTCGGTCATCCCACAGCTATTCGACTGGTGCTGCCAACTGTAGTATACCAGCCGATAGGATGACCGAGGGTTCGCCAGCAATCATCTATGGAAAACACGTAAAACCACTAGAACAGTAAGAAGATGTCGAAAACCAGTGAAATGCACTAAGCAAAGGCTCAGGCAGTTGGATTGTCCTCAGTCGGAACCCACTCATCAGAGATTACGCAAGCCGCTGATCCTGCAACTGATGGGAGAAAGGTAGTGGTTGGCTACAGTATTAAAGACGTATGACGCACGTTCTCTTGATCTCGGTTTCACTCTACACTATCCGTTATTGCTTAGGGCAGCATCTTCGATGGCACACCTCAGGCAGCTTCCAGTTGAATCGCACTGTATGATCCTACCTATGGAACATGGTCTGCAGCTCCTCGTGAATTCTACCGCCGTTATTTGTGAACAACTTCAAACAGCCGTAGGCAGACTAGTTGGGATAGTTATCAAAAATTGTTCCAGTCAAAAGCGGCATTCCGTAAGAATCCACGTTGAGATGCTTGTTAGTCACTCTTTTCGGTCTTAAACTACCCAGTATAGTCAAAATGCCGATGTTGCTCCACGCTGATGATAAAAAGCCTTGGCGAGTTCTTGAGTACTTGGAAGTTGGGACAAAATTAGAGAATGTCGTGAACCGACTAAAACTCTCGCTCAATGTCAATCAACGCAAAGTCATGAGAGTTCAACGCCATCATTGCACCGCCTATTAGACGAACGATAAAAGGCCGCTTGCTTCAGTATGTGAATGAGACCCAGGGGTCATAATGACAGACAGTGTCAGTCTGCCTACAAGTTGTGCTGCCGTGGATAACAAAAAACACAACCATCGCCAAAACTGTTTGGAGGAATTTGTGGAACAGTCAGCCCTGAAGCGCTTTTCATTATGTTCGCCACCATGATCCGTTCATACATGGAACGGAACATACAGACCTGTATCACATCTATTGAAACTGTTCAAAGGCAGGTCACTAGAAGTATGGGGATCAGGAAAATCCCCCAAACGGGAGAATTAGTAAATTTGCGTCAATCCTCAGTTAATCGCGGAACTAATTCTTACTTACAAAATACCCTCAAAACTCGGGTTATCCATCGGCGCACCACCCACTAAACAGGTTAAACGCTTCAAAAGTCACTCACTGAAAATGAATCATGGAACCTGCATGCTACTTTGTTAGAAAGGGTGCTTCGAAGTTCGAAACTGTTTACACTGGAACGCATTGCGAAAGTCTGTGGCTAGATTTGAACCAGCTGAGAGTTTAAAATATTACTCGATTGGCGCATACGTCAAACAAAACCAGCACTGTGTTTCCCGACTGTTATGTTGGCACAGTCTCACGGTTCATGAGCTGTGCATGTCTGACTGAATGTTGTATCCGTGTTTCACTGTTCGGTGCTGAAATTATTTCACATAACAGCATCATTGAACTGAACTTTTACCCTGTTCCATTCATTCTTCTTCACACCCATAAACCGTCCAGTACGTTTTTTTACCGACAAATAATTAGACAGGAATGGATGGCCAAACTGTCGCATAATAGGCATCTACGTTTGTGGGCAGTATACTGCGTGCATTTGGGAACTAAAAGGCAAGTTTCAACGCAGAGAGCACGATGGACCAGAAACGACTGTTGGAATTGCGTTTTCGCACTATGGGGGACGTGACAGCATTGCGGATGATAGTCTAATTCTGCCCAGTGTGCGTGAATGCACGCCAACCGTGCAAATGAGGGTGCGTGTTCGTAGTCCTTTGTTTTCACAAAAACCGTACGAGACTTCCTGCAACAGACAACTTCGCAGGCCGAGCGTCTTCTGCGGTAAAAACGAGTTCTCTTCTTCCCTCTACGAACCACTTATGGGCTTACGTTGAAGACATGTACGAGAGTTTACCAACTAGCGATATTTAAGTGTACCACAAATGAATCAGAGTAACTTCGAGGTTACTGTAACGAAATTCCCGACCGTTCGTCTGCAATCTAGACGACCACCTATCGGGTTCAATGATATCGGGGATTTTCATCCGTCTCATAAACCTTATTCGTGCGATTATCGATTGTGGTTAACAGATAATGTCTTTTAACGACAAGATCACGCACCGTCAGCATTACTCGCAAATGAATGTGGCTGAGCGCTTACACACGATGATACGATGGTGTCTATGTTGAGCTTAATGAAGCATTAATCGATACGGTTGCTTCGTGAACGCACAGCTGGTGTTATGATCCTAGCCGTGGCAAGAAGACATATAACCGACAAGCTCTAACACGAGAAAAACTATGGTCTAGTGCCTCTTGCCGAAGTTGACACATGAAGAGAGCGGTGAGCATGCAGAATTCTGCAGTAAATTGTTAGTATTTTCCATTTGTTATAACAATGTCTAACACAATTTGAACCGACTGAAAAGTAAACCAAGTTGTCCGGCTTTACAATACTGAAATTTTGATTTTTACTGCAACCGTCATCCGGGCTGTTATTTCCAAGCCACTAGACTTCAAGACAACACCTCATATTTTCTACACACCCATCTTGCATGGGGCTGGGCATGGATAATAACTTTCGCCTGCCCCAGCGAACACCTTGTAAGAGTGGCACGGCGTGTTTCAAGCAGAAATCTAATTGCGAACCAGCCTTAAGCTAAGTTCTTTAGATTTTAACTACGGCACATGAATTTCCCTCGACCTAGTCCCGTTGGGTCCACGGTCTTTCTCCCGATCAACGGGCATGTAACGTGTGCCCAAAGACTACCGTGTTGTTCCTCCCGATCCCACTTTAAACTCCACAGAGTTATGTGTACAGTGTTGACAAATTTGTATTCGAAATTTAATTACCTAATGTAACACCACCACCACCTCTTTTGACAATGATTTTCGGATAGCTGTGTGGATGCATTCCAGCAACTCTAAACGTTGTTTGGAATGATGGAGTTTTCAACCAGTTAACCGTCACTCATTCAGAACGGCGATCATTTGTCATTCTGATAAGCACGGTCATAGCAGCCATCTTCAGAAAAACGAATTTAAGGAACCACATATTGTTAAAGTCGATAATTCCATTTCGCCGCAGCCCACTGATTGTGGATAACATTACCACGACTAGGATGTGAACCCCGACCTCATCTTCGTTGGGTAACGGTGATGGTCAACTCACCATTGACCTTAATGTTAAGCGTTGCCGAATAATCTTATGTAGACGTTCGACCACATTCACCTGTTAACATTGGACAGATCAGCAAATCACCTAGAAAGGATACATGGCAATTATGTGGTTAAGTGTGTTCGGTTTAATCTTCATTTTGACCCTGATTATCACATACCCCATACTGACCGTGTCGATCAAGTTAACTGAAATTCGTCTGATTTCCAGTCTTTTTTCTAGCCTCATTGTAACGGGCACACAGCTTCATTTGGCTGCTGGTCTACGTAATTTAGGTCAGTGTTGACAAGAGCCTGATTGGATGAGAGGATTTACTAAATTATTCACCCAAACTAATTTATTCAGCCACTTCGTCGACACGATCAATTATCCCGTTAATAAACACGTAATAAGATTTTGAACGGCTGAAACCTATGCGATGAGTACAATGATCTTCTGAAGAAAAATGAGGTGTATGCGAATTAAAACGGTGAATGATTACAGAAGTGTGGTTATGTTCTGTTTCACTACATGGAGGTTTTGGCGGAAGATACTAGGAACACGCTAGGCTAGAAAAGGATTTTTGCACGATTTATAATATGCGTTCTACAAACACTCAAAAAAATCACTTAGACAAACAGAGAGAGTAACGGTGCACACTGTCGAATGACTAAATGTTTGCAGCCACCTCACTCGACCGGTCGTACTTCAGTACAAATTTTTTGTACACAAAGATGGAAAGTGCTTACTAATATTGACGGTTCAAACCGTGTCCAGAATTGGACAACATATCACTCCAAATTTAATAAACTCCAGTGAATAATCTGGACGGAATATACTTACTAAATTAACTGTTGTCTGGAACGCAACCAAACAATTGGTTGGGCTGTTAAACAGTGTTTTCTTCCTCCGCTGACTGAAACTTACTTGGATATGACTTGTCATTCTTCGTACGTTCTTCGTATCCCGCATAGTAGCTGTCACTAGGCTACGGATTTCCAACACTATAAAATTTGAGAAAACTACCCTGTCGACCAGTTCACTAATAATTACTCAGGTATGTTGTCTAAATTCTTTGCACAAAGTGGAAGGGCTCATCTGTCTACTGGCATCGAAATCACATTGTGATTTCGATGACAACATTCCTGAGGAAGGCCACTCGAGGTGGTTGAAACGTACAGTGTTACAACATTACATTGTGTTATTCCCCATCTGTTTATCAACAACATGTTGATCACGACGCCCAAACTGTTTAATTTCATTCGTACTAAATTTGGTGCAGATATCTTACGGTGTCATTACGCTTAAACTAAGCTTGATTGAGTAATCACATCAAAAACTTGACCACAAACAAACGATGAGATTCGTAACGAGGACAAGACTTTTTTCTAGTTAGGTTAACAAAGCTGTTGTGGGGAATATGGCTTGTTTAACTGCTAAGTGACTAGAGAAACGTGTAGTGAACAAGCTTGTTTTCAGTGATTCACCATCAGCCTAAATTCAGCACACTTATGGGTGGGTTAATGTGTGAGAATTAGTAGGGTAATCACTTGAATGGTTCGTTATCAGTTTAAGAAGGATGAGGTCAGTTGTGCAAATTATTGACTGTTAAGATACTGATCATTATTACGTAATCTGTTCGGCCCGGAAGTGTTGTGATGAAATGTTTTTGAATACATAATGAGGATAGAGAATACGGAGAGCCATGACTTCTGCGACTGCCAACAAGCGCTCTTAACCTGTTCTGATTGTAATCCAGCGGCGCGATAGATAGGACGTAACGAGTCATTGAGATCGATTGCGCGGTTGAAGCCCATTAGGTGTGCAGCGATAGAAGACGAACAACATTTTGCCAAGCCCCGAGTTAGCCACACCAGATGATGTTGCAGAATGCGTTCGCATAAACGCCGTGTCCTGCAGCTTACGTAACTCGTTCCACAGGAATGAACGATACGGTAAACATAGTTAGAGGCAGCATGAACAGGAAATAAGTCTTTCAACTGGGGGCGCAACATCGGTGTGGAATTAAACTGGACACGTTTTGTTGCAAAATTAGTCTCGTTTAGGGTTACGCTAAGTTTGTTGCTTATATTCCCGGAGGCATTACCGCTCTTAAAAGACAAGACAATATAAACAAAATTTTCCTCTACGGTGTGCGGACTGTTTAATTTTTTGCTACTTAACATGTCTGTGAACAAATTGTTCGGGATGGCATTTTTCAAACTAATTTAAATTCGAATTGTCTCCCCTTCTCTAAAAAAGGTTACGCAAGCATATTTTCGTCGCTCTATCGACCACACCTAGGATAGGATTAATTTTCTGTCCTAACGGTGCGAAATTAAAGAAAATCCTGCACTGTCCGGTCCAGGTTGACTTATAGCTGTTCCTTTGCTTACAGAGCAAACGACCAATCGTCATCGTCACTTATTCGGATGTATACGTTCTTTTGCATAATCAGTTCAGAACAACTGTCTTATTTGCTCCCTGGAACAGAAACTAGCGTGTGTCGTGAAAACCACGTCAGTTCATTTTGAAGCAAAGAAATAGCGGTGTGCACTCAAGCACATCAATTATTTTATGCATGCTGCTGCTGACAGATGTACCTTAAGTTTTCCAGTACCAGCCGCCAGTTTTGTTGAAAATTATCGAGTTGCTTACATGAGCTTGTGGTGTTCGGTATGTGTTCAAATCCCCATTGACTAGACCTTGAATCTTTGAATCGTCTCATTTAAGTATGTGATTGAAGAAATTGTTAACTGCGAAATCAGTGTGAAGTTAATGACATTAATTCCTTTCAAGCTAGATACGTAGGTAGTTTTCATACACATCAACGATTCTACTGGCCAGCAGCAAAGTGGATTTATTGACGGACATGGATAGCTTTGAAAATCAAAAGTGTACGGGACAACAAATTCTTATCGTAGTACAAATGTTGTGAATTAGTTGGATGATCTGTCAACTGTCAATAGATATTCTGCTTAAGGGTGAAGTAGGTAACAACATGAGCGTGGAGCATTGAAAAACAAAACACTGTTGCGTCCCTTTTCAGGTTGACAAACAACAACAGCTAATCGTCCAGTGTGTTTTGCGGAGCTGTTCTAAGTCGATTTGCTTTGTTTGCAGATGGACCGTGCTCGATGCTGAGATTAATCGGAAATCATAGCTTGAGGAGACCGAAAACTTCTGTCCAATCGTTTCAACCGTTTTAACTGCTGACACCTTTTATAAACAGCTGTGGCAACATTTAGCATTCCAGTAACTTCCAAACAAACGATGGAACTGGAGCAACATTAAGGGAGGTCTTTATGTGAAATATAGTATTGATTTTGGATATTTCGTTTAAAGCTACTTTCTTTGATTAACAAACCAAACAAACGGCTTATGTTACTGTGCAACGGAAAACACATGAGGAGTCAACTGTCCAAGCAGTTGGTTCCGAGAATTCGCATCGCCTCTAAATTTTTGTATCTTATAAATTTCCCCGAATGACTGTAACTTCATGGTGGGAGGTTTACACAGAGATTTTGAGATTGCCAAATTTTGGTCTGACAAAACTTTTAGTCTGATGAAAATAAGTACGAGAGTGGAGGAAAGTATGTGAGCCATTCGTGGACAGCTGTACCACTATGTGACAGGTGTTGAACTATGCGATGAGCCATGCCGTGAGGTAGGTAGGCTCAAGTACGTCCTGTAGTCTCGCTGGTACCATCGTCTCTGTGAAGTAGTTTTGTTGTGGCATATTTATAACGGTGGAATTTTCCTCCGTTGTCTGCTACATCATATTTTAGACTGAATTCTGTGCGTCCTAATTTTGGAGATGTTCATATTGGATAGATGTGTCTCAAAGTCCTTTTTGTAAATTGTGCGGTGTGCATATTCATTGTGTTCCGGTTTACGCCCAACAGAATAACCGTACACTTTAGCAAAACAAAACAGTGGTAACACGCATATCGGCCAATTCACGCTCTTTTCTATAGGCTAAACTTGGGACGGATTCATTCACTTGACAAAGTAACGTGAAATCACGAAACAACAATTCATCATTCCCTCCCACTCGGATGTTTCAATTAATGTTTCGGTGCACACGTTTAACACAAACTGTCTAGCTCACATTCTTTATCCAGCAATTTTCTATACCATCTTTCATCCACTGCCTTTGTCTTATGGAAACTTATCGGATTGATCAGGCACCATTCACATGAAAACAACTCATCGTTTTGTTTTTTCTGAAAGTTACAGCCTTAATCGTCACAGATTCACGAGATACGGGTAACTACCGAACATTACATTCTGAGTACACCAAACGCCACGCTCACATAACCATGGACAGATAGCCTCCATAGTTCAATACTCAAAACCTTTCCAACTATTATGAAGGCCTTATAAAATGTCACTAACATGTCATGATCTGATGCAGAAAGTTCTCAACCGATCGCGCAAATATTCAGCCACTTCACAAACCGGTTGGCTGTGTAAAATGTACAATCACTGAGAGATGGCCTAGCCTGTTTCCGCTCCGTCGTAGGATCTGCAGTCCCGAGCAGGGAAAGGTAGCAAGATATTAGCCCACAATTTATTGTCGTTGCAAGAAAAACACGGGGAGAATGATAATTCTCCCTGCACATGGGGATGGTCCCACAGACCTTGCCAACGAAACAATGATTAGCCTCTACACCTTAGTGACTGTTGCTGATACTGCGATATTACCGTGAGACAGAAACGAGTCTGCTCAGCTGAATAAAAGTCAAATCAAAATCGTAAGAAGATATAAGTCATTCTGCTGGAGGACCAGCGTATAAGAAAAAAAGGAAATCACTGACAAAATGAGATCATTCCTGTCCGGAGATGCTGGCAATGAGGATAGAACTTTCAATGTTCATTTACCCAAGGTGACTGCGATGAGCAGATACAGTTTACAAATTAACACTGTGAGCTCTACGCAAGCCATTCTTCTGTTTTCCAGAGGCAGGCGTTCGTTGTGGTAAAGTTTAGAGAACAGATATTGTGAAGTCACGAAAATGTATGCGTCATAGGACAAAACCGTTACACACCCAACATATCAATTATAATTGATACTTTGTCTCTGTAGTTATTTGTGCATTCCATTCTTGGGAAAAGTGCTCGTAGTTTTCGCCGAGCCCATCAGGTCTCTCTGAGTATGAACTCAGTAGAATACAAATGTTCGCCTCTGTGCTAACTGGTTGTTCAGTTAGAGTAAATCGTGAATCACAACGTCCCATTACCTAGTTCCTGTTAATGGGTTTGAATGGTTCTGGCCATATTGTCACCCGTAAGTTACGAATCTGGTAGGAATACAACCCAAGTTCTTGCAGCCATAGGATTCGTTTTACAACCTTCAATCCCACTGTAAATATAAGCAAGGTAAGTTTGAATATTTTTGAAAAAACGTCCTTATTTTGTATCTGCACTGATACTTGGAATATTCAAATCTTACGAATTAAACAAAATTTAAATATAACCAATTTTCTCCTTTTTGACTCAGTTGTGAATCGACCTACTTATGGCACAGTTTTTTTTACAACATTCTGAATGGAGACAGGATTATTCGCCTATACAACCCATCGTTCTTCTTACAGTTGACATAAACTGCTTCATCAACAAATCAATGACAATTTATTGCTTCCAATATTCTTCTCTCAATCAGGTTTCCAATCACCAGCCTTAACAGTTAACTGTTTTTGTAAAACTCTGCCTGATCTTTTATCTGTTGGTTCGACATAAAGAGCTCCAGATTGAATTGCTCACCAATAACTAGTGTGCTTTCATGAAGGTTTCTGCAACCTAAATGTAGAGGTTTTGATAAGCGTTTTGTATAGCGCGGATCACTTGGTGTAGAGCGCATGTCTTCTGGAAATTCACTCAAGAGAGTGCCATAATAAGTTACCGTTCTTCTCATTCGAACCCATCCCATAATAATGTCTTCTGCCAGGCAGCTGTAAATTTTGGCCAGGAATGTACATTTTATAAAACTATTGAGTTTTTCTATGTCTAAAGAGAATGGTTAATGCATTCTGCATATCTTTTAAGTTGATTAACAATTGGCTATTAACGCATCCCAAGTGGGTATTATTTTGTAATGGAGATAATCCAAAATATTAACAAAAAACATTGTTTCTATAATGACATTCCGAGAAAAAATGTTCACATGGCACAGTTATTCTCCTGTTCAGCAGACAAGTTAACTTGCCAAAAAACGTTACTTGAGAATGGAACAATAAGTCTTATTTGTCATTCAAAACTGTGAAGAGATACTACATGAATCACTTTATGGAAGTTACCAGCAGACTGCTAATTTTCAGCTACGCAGATTTCTATAGTGGTTCAAGGTAAATATCATGTTCACCTGGTTAGTTTTTGTTTAATAAATACCTAAACGTTTGCTTGTATTGTGTTACTTTGCTGTCGTCTACTGATATTACAAGAACATATGTACCGAATGTGTGCAGGCGAAACTGTATTTTCGTAAGAATTTTGTTGTCTTAAACTGGGACAACTCCTACATTTTCAGAATTACGGAGTCGATTTTAAGTGAGTCATGCGGGGTACTCAACCACCACACCGGTTGTTATGAAGTTCGCTTTTGCTTTGTACAAACAAGGGGTAAGCTAGTGAATATGCACTGTCAACTGAGTTGCCTAATATGTAGGTATACTGAGTTCGGCTTCTGAGTTCTGTCATCCAGACCATCCTTTCGAACGCACACTAGGTAAGCGTGTTCAATAAACCGCCACAAATTTCCAGGTAGCTCAACCACTTGAACAAGCTCGGTGTACTGGATGATTTCAATCTTTCATAGTTGTTGCTCACGATCTCGTCTTCACCAGACTGTCTGTTTCACAATGTTATCCACATTTTAGTCGCATAGAAACGTTTTGCACCCGTACTGACGTTCTATCGCAACCGTTGTACTTTCCTACGCCCCATTTGTCTTGGCCATCTAGTATGGAACCAGTTGTAGACTACCTGTAGATTATCTTCTAATCCGTAATCACTCCTTATCATGTAGAATCAGACGAAGCTTGAGCCGATATAGCTGGTTTGTTGAACCTGGCCAAATCATAACTACGCTGTAACACAGCGGCTCCAATGATTTTTGCTAGTTTGTGAACAAGTCACAAAAAGAATGTACAACCGGTGGTAGTTTTGTGTCTACTTCCAAGTACTAACAAGGCAGCTGACTTACACTGGAGGCGAAACGGAAAAGCTTTAGGTGAGCTGAGGGTAGAAAATCCTAAAACGAGCTAAAGTAATATTAACTGTCTATAAAATAAATACTTGTCATCCGTTTGTGTCGAATAACCATCAACGCAAGCTGTGATTCATTAACTTCTGGGGCGGCATTCTTGACTATCAAGTATAAGAAACGATTATTGGAAAGTGACTTATATACTACAAAATAATTAAATTTACCCAATTTTTTTCCAATATCCAGACACTTGTTCAACCGAGCAAACACATTTTTGTATCCAAGACGCAAGCAACTGACATTTCCGGATGTTTAAAATAGAGCACGATCTTCTGTGATCAGACAGTCATCGAGGGTGTTGAGGAAATAAACACAACTATGTGAAAAGTTCCGCCTTGTACGGCTTTCCTTTTAAACATGCAACAGGAAATGTTCCCTCAGTTTCTCTTCGTAACTTTTACACACAGCTCCTCAGAATACTTTCATATAGGAAATCGAGCATATACAGGCTCAGGTTATTCTAGTATCACTACAAAAACCTTCATTCCAGCCGTGTGACCACAACTCATGGTCCTTCTTTACACTTATTGGGAAAATCCATTTCACGATTCCAGCTGAGGGGCTCAAATCATGACTACAGATGAAGGTCATCCGACATACGTAATTCGCTAGGCATAAGCTACATTCTGGATCTTATTTGAAACTGACTTTTAGTCAGCAGAGGTTTATAACTAACCAGCATGCTCACAAATTAGGTGGACTTATGAATCCCAACCATTATAACACATTCACTTAGGTATATATTCTTGCTAATCGAACATCAGTGAAAATTCCAAATTTATGTGTCAATTATTTGTCCCGAGCTCACCACACCAGTGCTTTATTATCAAGAGGGCACCTGTCCAAATGATCAACTTATGGGTTTAGCTTGCGGTCTTTTCCTGTCACTCATTTATTGGCAGGCGCGTATCAACAAACAGCATATTCTGGGGTGGCTAAACATCCTCGTGCACTGGGTCCGAATTAATCCACTTGATGGTATTTTTCAACTCTACTCTTTTTTGCACCTGCTGTTAATCGCTGATAAACTGATCTGATTGTCTACCTGCCCTAAACCACGATGACCGCCCATCTGCCTGGCATTATCTACCTAAAGGAATAGATCGTACGTGCCGTCACATGGAATTTCCATCTTACTATCAACTCATGGAAATTGACTGTTTTACGCTAACACTGACATGACTCATAGGTTGCGTGTGTTGTATTAACGAGGTCGGCATTGTATGGATACCCGACCACGTCATTGGTGTGGCTGGTTCACTGGATTGAAGCGAAAATCATTTTACCATAGAGACTGGTATTGATATCCAACATTTTTATACAGAGTCACATAAATGATAATCTAAACTTATGGGATGGATTGCACAATATCTGCTGGCCTTGTAGTCTGATCACACAGTGGTTGACTAAATTGGCCGGAGTTGCTTAATTATAGGGCGCAAGAATTTAAACTGCACAGTGTTGGGCCCATTTGGACAAGGCGGTTATCATCTGATACCTGATTCGGAACTTTGCACAATCTTTTGCTCACTAAAAGAGAAATCATCCACAAGGAAAGACGGTATCGACTTGTTATAATTATCTGCTTGTAGATATTGATCAACCAAGTGAACTCAGCTGAGTAACACCCAATTATTCAGTCGCAGTTTCCCTGGATAGAAAAGGTAAGACAAAATCATCATGGTGACCGAAAAAATCTAAAATTTTCCGATATTTTAGAACATGCAATACGGAGTTATACATCACGATTTTTCATCAGTAAGGTAGATAAAACAGTACGCGCGTGTGGTCTCAGCGACTGCATGAACATTTCCACAATACAAACAGGCTGTGAAGCAGTCTACACTTGATATTTATGCTGCCAGTTGGATTAAATGGCTTGGCTTTTAGGATCACACCTTCAGCAATAATGAAAGGCTGGGCGGACCTTGTCATTGTTATTGTCCGTTCTCAAGTGTCACATGACATAATGGTAACTATGTGTACTCCTAACCAGTAAGGATCTGTCCTCGAGTTCATTTCGTCTTTCGAAAAAAGCTTCCACTTTTGGAACGAATCCACACTGTGTTGTTCAATTTCTTTCAAAATGGCCACAGAGATCGGATTTTGATGTCTGATCGAGTTGCTTTGATATATTAGGTGGGTTTGCATGAAAGCTAATCAGCCTTCTAGTGAACTTCCTTTGGTAGGGGTGATCTAAACAAATGTCATCTTAACGTGCATGTAAGCGTCTAAAAGTTAAGCCGGTTGAGGATGTGGGCCACACCGTCATTGTGAAAGTTCCGGGACAGAACTGTGGGATCATTCGTACCGCCGAACAGTGTCAAACATGCGGCGAGAATTGTGCGAGCAGATAGTCGGAAACAAAGAGTATGTCTTATGGTTTTTATTAAGCAAATCCTTGATTTAGCCACGACGAGTTAAAACCAAAGAGTTATCGGTTTCGCAACGCTTTGACCCTCTCGGAGAGCCTTTATCAAGCGATTTCTTAATTCTTATTTCAAAGCGATAAAATTTTCAGTTCCCACTGAGCTAACAGTATGCCAATTGCAGGTGACATTCAAACTGTACTGGTTGTTGTATGGCAATAGTTCGGTAGCCACTACCTGGTGATTCTGATTACATGGTAAACGTCTGAGTCATAGCCATGGTAAACCAGTCCTTTTCCAGTCTGAGTTTTTTATATTCTTAAATGATTGCGCTGTATATGAAACCCGCCAGCCGGTTCATTGTTAATCATCGATAGTTTTATAGTCCTGCGTGATACCCATAACTAACAAGCCCATTTCTACTCTGACGGCTCTACTAACAACCAAGGTAGGTTATCTCAATTCCCACCTCGGTTAGGTCCCTCAAGGTAAGTATATGTAAGTGGTGTCAATAATTTCTGGGTCCAGAATGGCTCGGAAAATGAACCATCTACTCTGAGAGATTCCCATGAGAGACAGGGACATCAGTACATCAGTGAACCGCCGTGTTCAGCGCGTTTTGCCGATTCGAATCACTCACTCCCTACTGTTCACAAGGGACGATAATGATGACTCAGCTCCCAGCGGTCCCATATCCAGCCGACCACAACCACGGGGGTTTAATGACCTGCGTTACCTGTCAACGCTATCAATGGCCACTTCGTGCTTATTTCTCAGTGAGGCTTGTAATCCCGAATGGAAATCGTCAAACTGGTTCGTATGAGCCCAGTAAAAAAGGTCGCCTTGATGTTGATATGCCAACAGGAACTAAAACGATAAGGAGCAAACCGGTGACGAGGCCATTGACAGTCACGCACAACACTGAGACGTGATCAGCATGGGAGTAATGAGTTGACGTGCGCCAGAAAACAATGAGATGGGGATACTCTCGGAAGTGGGACGAAGTTACATTGTTAAACAAAATAGCCCAATTGACCTGGTGTCTTCTATGGGCATGTTTGTTAGAGATTATTTGTCCGCCCCAAATTGGTGGCATGATGAACGGCCTGAACGTTGAAAATCTGCAATAATACCTCTGTGTTAACAAATCACCGAAAATTTGAGTAAAAACCTTGATTAGCGATGGAATTTGATTGTATATCTTCTCTTAATGGTCCAACAACATGAGCGCTATTCAGAAATGTTTGCAACCGAACAGTTAGCTATAATCACCACAGTTCCTCCATCGACACTGGTGGTTATAGTAAAGATATGCAAGGACCACCAAGTCCAGCAAGAGCACAATTTGAGTCCACTACTTCTCCGTGAAACCTGTCAGCGGAACGATCAGCATCAATGTGTATGTCATGAATAACTGTGTGCAATTTTCAGTTCACACAAATCAGGTCTCAGCTGTGATCACGAAGGTTAGTTTGTGGTAAGCCCCTTACTGGAGTGACTCTATACCAGCGCGTCGTGTGAATCTGATTAGAATGACTTCAGGGTACACAGAAAGTAGTGAACAACTGGGTGAAGACCAAGGATGCTTTGAATGCTTTGACTCGCGCTTAATTAGCAGGTCTTTGAACGGGAGGAACATTAGAAAAATCCTTCTCTCAATTTACGTTCTACGTTTGTGTTGTCCAGTAGAAAGTGGCGACGAACAGTTGCATCTCCTGTTGTACAACCGTACAGCTAGTCGCGTTGTATGGTTCACGGTGTAACTCAAAGCTTATTTTTTTACCACGGGATTGGACTCCGACAACTAGCCACAAGGTGACTCTCAAGTGGATTGCGTATTTCGAACTTACTGTTCATATAAAAAAAGTTTCGACTGTTGAATATATATATGTATATATATATATATGATAGAATGGAACAGGACGATCTTTCCCCAATAAGGTCCGTTACGTTGATCGTAAGAGAATTTCTGGAGTTGTTATCTAAGACTCCAGGGTATTTTTTAGACGTATATCCGCTCAATCAAACGGTTATTGTCCTCTGATGATAAATCTAGGGTAAAATGACGAACTAATGTAGAATACCCAAATTAAATTGACCTATTAAGAATCTTACGAACTACACTGTCGGCGACCAACCTTAAAAGCGACCGCAATGTTTTTCTGCCCTACTTGAATACTCGTTTCTGATATCTGTGCTGGGCGACTAGAGGGTAGTTGACTTTGATGAAATAAATCCACCCACGGTTCATGTGTTATTACGTAACAACCAGTTAACAGCGACTGATCATCACTGTATACTATGCAATTGTTAAACAAATTGTTCAGTGTTAGTCTTAGAGCTTTCAACCAAAACGTGTGAATAAGCTTCGATTAGATTAGGAGAAAATCAGGCAAACCTGTGCTATTTCTGGGTGAATTTTGAATGGTGTTTTTCTTAATTCTTTCCCAGGTCAGTACAGTCATACCGGTTTTGTCAACGTTTATCTGGAGATAAACCACGAAATCACTGTTGAAATTGTGAACGAGTACCACTAAAGCAAACTGGTGGATTTTATACAGTTTGTTGGACCTAGACCGGGCCATAACTAAGTGTTACGTCATATGACTATGTCAAGGATTCTGTGTGGCATGGGTGGTTATGATAGTTCCGTGGTCACAGAAGTTGCCAGGACTGAATAATTCAAAACCCTAAGTTCCCTTGATGAGGTTCGCCAACAACGAAATAAGACATCACAAGATGTAAACTTCACTTTTATCCTCTTCAGTCACAAATTTCAAACGTTAGAACAAGTAGGATGTGCAAATAGCAACCGTAGTAAAACAATCCCTTTGCAGGGCATTACATTAAAAGAAAACTGTCTTCAGTTTCACAGCAGACAACTTGCACTAGTCAGCAGTTTACGAGCATATAAGGTAGGACAATGATTGCTGATTAACATTAAATCGGTGAATGCAAGGAAGAACCGCATTTTCGCATGCAGTCAACGCAATCAGTTTTAGCGGCATTAGTTCAAAATTCCTATTGATTTCGTGGTTTGTCTGTTGACAAGTTTTGGAGAAATTTCTCTAATTGTATTTAATTGAAATAGAATTATGAGAAACAGTTGTTTGTCATCTTATCACTTTTATCTCGATTGGAATGTTCCTATGGAAATTCCTGTACTTATCAGAGGGTTAAAAACGTACGGGAATGTCCTCTGGCAATACAAGTCACGGCGATAGCAGTATTATAGATAGCCATTGTTTAGCCTGTCAGGTAAAAACTTCGTAAACAGACACATCGGCGTACAACAATCCATAGCTAAAATCAAACTTCCATTACTCTCTTTAGCATTCGTTTACATCGAAATAAATCATCCGCTCCATAGTTTGTTCTATACTCCGAAACATAAAATAGTTAATTGCTTCATACACTTAGCGACACATCACTCTCTCAACAGTGCGTTATTCCACAAGTTGACTGAACACTGCAAAATATGTGACACTGGTCTGGCTGTGAAACTAAACGAGCTTATGTAGAAAACGATACGAACAAGCCAGCTACATTACTACACACTAAGGTTGATTCAGTCATTCCGCTCTTCTAAAGTACATTGAATACTCCATTGCTGTTAACTATGTGGTGGCAAAAAATTTAGACTGTTTTCATAAGCCGGGTTAGTTTAGGTCATGCGTATCGTCTGCTTTCCGGTGAGGCACTCAGTCGGGAGCATCTATCATGAGTCAACACGCTATTATGAACCATGAGTCCGATTCAAACTCAAGTGCGCGGTAATGGCAGTTGAGCACCACATTACGACTTTGCAATGTTCGGTAACTTCGCCTAAGTAATATTAGCGTGAGGTTTGTGACCTTAAGTCCACTTAAATCACAGACGGTAACATCTGGAATGAAAAATCCATTCCTACGATTACAATTTACTAAACCATTACGTCACAATCGCCTTACAATATGAAAGAGTTGATCACACCCAAGCATTCAAAAGCGTATTCTTTTACCCAATTTTCTGCCCCGAAATCTTGTTTCAACTGGCTGGTCTATACATCTCATCAGATCACATATTTTTGATTCTCTGCTGATAACCTACCGTTCTCGCTGGGATTATGCTCAATCAGGTGAACTCGTGATGTTCTAGGTGAGTGGTGTTCGTCAGATGTAATAGAACTGATCGATTTCAGGAATTTAGCAACATTTACAAAAGTTTATCGTTCCAATCATTTCGAATCGAGCGGTTATTTGGGTCGTGTACCTGTGGAACGACAAAGTGGATTTGGTAACATTCGTATCCTGAATGTGTTACACCCTAACTGGCAAACTGAATCAACCTGCTACTACATCTGCTCCATGTCTCGCAACCGTGTGCGGCAGTATCAGGTGAACATCCATCTAGATTCAGGTGCATCGGCTCAGAAAGCCTATGTCTGTTGTCGCACTGATTTCTGCAACTATTGTGAGCAGTGCGTCTTTTGTCGTTGGGTGGCGCGCGTGGTTAGCTGGCAGTCTCCCCATACGAGAGCACTCGGTATTCATTACTGGCTTGATCCTCACGGTGAATACTTTCACCGTTATAGGACATTTAACACTTAACAAAAAAAACCTTATTCACTAAGAATAATCTCTATGGGCAGTTTTAAGCAGACCAACGTTTGTGAAACTAGAAAGATTTAGATACGTTGGTGGGCCTTTCGATCACGAGATCTTGAAAGACAGTTCCTCCTTCCGGTTTCATTGGAATTTAGTTTTTTCTCTGCTGTGAGTGTTTACTACACTCTTCAACTTTGCATATGGTTCAGTTATCAGAGTTTGATTGAACTGTACGGTACCCAGTGAATGGACGAAAAAGAAAAAGACATGTATGGTTGGGCTCAAATGTTATCTGGAGATATCGGTCTAGCAATTTTGTCGGATGCACCAAGTGGAAAGTCCTATGTCCGCAAGCTATCTGGGTGAAGAAAATATCCCAGGCAAACGCGTATAAGCATCCGTTAAAGCAGCAAAAACTGTGATGCAAGAAGCTATGTGTAAGTGACACACGGCGACTGATCGCGGATGTGAACTTGGGTCTGTAAGTAGTAGTGTTAGTCAGCGCGCTGGACCATCTCCTCGTGGTGCTGAGTGGGCGGTCTTGGTGTAAACCTTGACTGCTTAAGCGTTCAGCAACTCCAGTTAGAGCCAACCACTCTATCTGGTTTTAAAGTACTGGTTACTATCGATCAAAACATTCAAATTACTGCCAGCATCTCCGTGTAGGCGTCTACCGATTTACAGGATAGATGAGCGCAGTACACTTGTTCAGAATGTGGCCATATCTTCAAATCGAACGCTGGCTTATCGGCACATACACGTATGCATCGACGCACGAATGGCGCAGAGCAGGAAGTAGACACCCAGACTGCCACCGTCTTTGTCTGCACTAACTGTAACCGCACAGTTTCCACTGAAAGTGGTCTCGGTCAACACAGAAGGCAAGCACATCCCGTGAGAAACTCGCGTACATGAAGGCCGCCGGAACAAATCGGTCCCAGTAAGAATTAGCTTCTCTTCTCAAGCGTGCCGATGCATTGGCTCCCTCGTGCCCCACTCGACGCGAACTTCATAATCGGCTCCTGTCACATGTCCCAGGACGTACTTTGGGGAGCATCCGGACGCGTCTGTTTGCACTGACTTGGCAGAAGAATACTGTTCCCGTTACCAATTCAGCCACTGTCTCGCAAACTGACATGACGTTGGATATTGAGCTCCAAGCTGCTGAACACTCCGATTGGTTTGCCAGCCTGATCCAAACAGTGATTACCCATCTGGAGTATAATAGCGAGGCTTTCTTACATACCGATGAGTTACTAGCCGTTGCTAGCAGTCTTAAGTCAAGTGTTTTCGCAGCGGCACAGGCTACGTCGCTGTTGAACATGCGCGTCACACAAGCTTTTCCGTAAACCTTTCGAATGATCACACGACGACGTGTTCGTATTAATGTCGAAACCTAAGCAACAATGAAACAGACACGAAGAGCTAACTACGCAGCAATACAAACGCTGTACCACCAACGTAGGAACGATGCTGCTTTTGCAGTTTATTCTGACAACTGGAGAACTGCTTACAAGATGGACTGTGGAATTCCGGATAGTTCCAACAAATACCGCTCGGAGGTATTATCGGCGCACCGCACCATGATGTGCGACCATTCTGCTGTTCAGTTTGCTTCCCCACACCGTGACAGTTGTTTCGAAGCGACCTCATCGCTCCATGCACTGCCTTGGAACTCATGCACGACGTCTGAGAGTCTGTGTACGGCTTTTATCGACGTGTCCAAAGCGTTCGATTCAATCTCACACGGCTCGATCATCAGATCGGCCCAAGCTTTTAGTGCTCCACCACCTTCAACGCGTTACATTGCCGAGTTCTAGCGGAATGCCTCCGTCACACTTGACGATTCGGTTCACTGGTTCCAGCTTTGGTCCGGATACTATCCGCTCACTAAGCGCCTTTGACACAATGACCTACCTAGGTGTCCCGTTCACCTGGAAAAGTGGAGCATCCACCAGCCACCGTCTGCAGCTTTGCGTGATGCTGGATGAAACGACCGCAACGCCTTTGAAGCCGCATCAGCGTCTAGATCTCCTGATACAGCATTTGGTATTGGAGGTGAATCACTCGTTAGTATTGAGTCGAGTCCACCGAAACACCTACAAATCAATGAATCATACAATTCGCCAGTTTGTTCGACAATGGATTCGCCTTCCTAAGGACACATCAACTAGCTACATCCATACCTCCAATTCGTTTGGTCGGTCTGGCATCCCGCGTTTGTCCATCCCTATCGTAATCTGGCGCAAATCACGACCGAAGAAACTGCTCTTCAGTCAATGTGCAGTTCTGCGGAATGCAGTCAAAGACGACTCGTTTGGCCCTATCTTGAGAAAAACGAAAGTCCCGGTACACGTCCAAGGTGTAGTGGTGACCAGAAAGGAGGAAACCCACGCGGTGTGGACAGATGAACTCTATCACTCACTAGATGGCTGTGGTCTTCAGGCAGTACCACGCTTTCAACTCTCTAATAGTTCGCTGTTTAGTTCGGACCGCATCTTCCCCAGGATTTTCATTGGTGCTTTCCAGCTCAGATGTAGTCTCCGGCGGACTAATGCCCGAAATTCACGAGGTGACGGAAGCAGCCAGTCAGTCCTCTGCCGCGGCAACTGCGGTTAACCAGAAAGCCTCGCTCACATCCTTCAGTCATGCTGAATCACTCATGATGCACGTTGTGCTCGACATAACTGCGTGGCCGAAGACGCGGTGAAACGACTATGTAACTTGGGCTATACAGTCTTCGAGGAACTGCCAGTATCAATGGCGAGCTCGTTCATCAAACCCGACGTAATCGCGGTTCGATACGGCGCTGCTGTGGTGCTCGACATGAGTACAGTGGATGACTATCGATGCCGAATTGCCCAGATGGACAAAATTACGAAATACTAAACCGATTCCCATATTGCCGCCATTCAGTCGGTCTTTCACCCCATGAGCTGTGATGTGAACTCTGTTTTTCATTCACTTGTGATCATCTCTTTTCACGGAATCATATTCACTTCTTCATGTGACGCCATTCTTCGAATGGGCCTGCCCTCCAACGTAGTCACGGATTTATGATCGTTGACTGTTCTTGGTTCCCGATAACGTGACAGCCCCCTCGTGCCATGGAGAGCTTTTGCTTCTGTGTGACTAACTGTTTATTTTTGTATTAATTTTTTTCGTTTCTATGTAATATATTCGGTACGTACCACATGAGTAACTTTTCATTTGCTGTTTGGACTATTAACGCTCGACACTCTTGTGTGAAGACTTATCAACTGTCCATTGTTGCCAGTTGTGCAGCGTCCAACATTTGACTGAGAGATTGCTTCCACATTCTCCCGTTTACATTTCTGTGGCTTAATATTGGTGTCACCGTTCGTTCTTTGCTTGGATGGAGGTATGTACATTGCTCTCCAAAATAATCACTATAATAGTAGTCAGTAGCGGGACGGTGAATGAAGCGTCATTCAGATACAGACTGTCTCACAAGCGAGATTCTAGTTACACAGAGCGAAGTTAGAAGGAAAGCAAAGATTTCCGAGAAAACGCCAACATTAACCACGTCAGGCTGGTTGACGGCGTTGTTTCTGTGTGGTCCGGTTACCAGCGGTCGCTACTAATAACAACTGGTTGTGCTATCACAATCGATTTCCCGCAAGCCACAGATGATAAATTGTGGACTTGCTTCTGATGCATATTTTAGAGTCACTTGGGGTTACATGAGCTGGTATACTGCCGTTGTCTTCACCTAAATTAGAAGGACCTCTTTTTGTTTCAGAAGTCCAGGGCCTCTCTTCAGTCCCCTCGTATACTCAAGCAACCACTTGCTTTCCTTCTTTAGCATGTCTCCCAGAAGTGGTCTGACCTCAGTGAGCAAGGATTACATAGGTATCATGGGTTTTGAGCGCCTATGGGATGAGTCGTTCCATACGTGTAAGGTGATCGAGCAGGCGGTCCCGTTGAACAGTGAAAGCACTGTACATCATCGACTGATTACATTCTTTTTCCATTTTTCCACTTATTCCACAAATTTTTGCAGGATTTCTGCTGATTACTTTTGTACAGACAGTACAATTTACCTTCAGCCTTCTTTGATTTGATTATTATACATATGTATCAACGTGTATTGTTAAGTCGTGATTAACTAATCGAAAATAATGAAATTCCAACTCTTCACGTTCCGTCACGTGGCATCAAAGAGTGGAGAGTGCAGTTGAGAAACTGATTTCAATTACTGGCCTTCACCAAGACAAATGAACCAACAACCGCTTCAATCTTCAAATGGACTTCGACTTTACAGCTGAAAACGCCCCTGCTTGACCTAATCAGAGCACGTATTTGCCATTAAAAATTCAGCAAAACACGTCAACTTGAAGTAGAACCACACAAAAGGGTACCGAAACCAGAAGTTTGAAAAATGCAGTAGATGCTAGTTTATGCAGCTTTCACCAAAGGTTCGATAAAACTAGAGAACTGCTTGGCGTAACTCAACTGTAGAGGATAATTTGTAGTTTCTCAGCCCCTGTTTTTAAAGTAGCAATTACGCTCCGCTTATATATGTAACTTTCCGTAATCTGTTGTTTGATCAGAAATGATTGTGAAGACAAACTCGGTTAGGTAAGCATATTGCTGCTGACTTTGTTCAGTTGCATTCGGTGAAGTATGCTGATAACTGGCATTGAAATGTCCTCCATTCTGTGTGATATGTCTGTTATCAACCAGCTGATGTCAGTAATAGGTTGTCGGGATTGGACCACGTTGAATTAACAGAGGTAAGTATTGTACTCTAACTACGGCATGTGCCTAGCTGTTAACTAATCAAACCCTGCGGCAGTGGTTCGCGGGCATTTTTCACAAATCCAATTCGTTTAAAGTAAACAACAGTGTGTCGAAAGTCAAACGTAACAACAGTGCTTGCACGCATTATTACGTTATTCCTTAACGTAAACCATTACAATATAATCAGTACACAATTTATTATGGTCCATTTTAACCAACATCTAACGGTTGTATATACATGCAAAAGTTTTGACATCCAATCTGCTACTGGTAGAGCAGTCTGTGGAACACGTAGGTAGTTAGGAAAACTGCAATGTCTACCTAACACATATCAGATTATCTTCTACCGAACTAACTTAGGACAGTAGTTAACATTCCAGCTCAAACACTGAAAAATAGAGTGGTCATATTTTTGTAAGATGTGCGCAAAATTCCCATAAACACTCGTCTCTGACGAGTAAGCCACATATGACAATATTACACAGTAAGAACAGGTGTCAGTGATATAACCAACACTATGCTCAGAATGTACCGTCATCTCTGTGTGTCCAGGATTTGGCCTAGTCTTATTCATCGAAGCATACTCTGTAACGGAATGAATGTGCTATTGATGAGATACCTGTCTTGCTTCACCATCGTGCAAATAAACATTCAGATTCACTGATAGATGTGAAATAGACTTTCACTTCACTATCACCGGTCAGTGATCGCTTCTTCTCTGATTATCATCCTGTAAAAATCGAACGTCATTTGTTTTATATGCAGAAAATATTCACCCATAGATTCATGTTTACTTAAACACTCTAGTAGTTTACCGTGTTCAGAGTGAACGTGTGAAATTTAAAGGCGTGTACAGCTCGTCGTTATTTAATTTGTTTTACTGAACATACATCCGGTTAGCTAAGAGCAAAATGTAACGAAGTAAGCTGCGTAAGGATTGTTTTGTAATAAAGTGTTCCAAAGAATAGAGTACGGATGCATATGAACATTAGTATCACGTATGGCCCTCAGAACCGTGGTTTGTAGACAAATATACGTTAGTAGTTAATAGTATGACAATCAGTTAAATATGAAGTATAACTGCACAACTTTGCTCATTTGTTTCATGTTCGGGCTTGACTGATAGAGTTTACACGTTAGTTTCTCACTTCTCACAGACTGAATGTCTTGGTTTGCTGCGAACTGTAGATTTAAGTTAGACGAATAAACTACTTCAGCGTGAAAACCTGCTTCTCAAAATTAGGTAATTTTTTTAGCTGAACATTCTTCTCTCACTTGGATGTATAATGGATTTAGCAATCACCAATGGTTTAACCGGGATATAACATGACGGTGGCACCGGGAAAAGAACAGAGCACATGTTTTCAAAACCTATAATGACAAAAAACGCAGCGCCACGAACAAGTTGTAATGCTTGAATTTTTTAACTACCTCGAATAGTCCTATTTAGGGGTGGTATATTCGAAATATTGATAACAAAGGAAAACAGTTGGCGAATATGCGTTAAATGGGTCAACTCCCGTTGTGTCTGCACGGATTAACCGATTCCGTTTCTCATTAGGCGGGCATGTTAAACGCATGTTAGACGCGACGTTCAAGCAGTTTTAATTCATTCATATCACGTTTAGTGAGAATGTTTCACATGAGCTTACAGGTATGTACAAAAGGACAGGGTGTTTGTCTTAACAACTCTTTAAACCCACCCAAGCGAAGTTATTTACTCTACCATTCCACCTGTGATGATCGCACGTTCATTGACGTATCCTAGCTCGAATAGATGTGTGTTGTCTAGAAACTTGATTGTCTAACCTGAAAAGACATTTACAGATAATTCCCAAACTTAATTTGTTTACACTAGTTAAGATGGAAATTCCTAATCGATGGTCATCTTGCCTGACGATGGACGTGACCAGCATTGCCAGGCTTATTCTTCTATATTTAATTGTCAGCGTTTTCCTCCAGTTAACGCAGTTTTGCACAAGTTTTCAGCCAAGTCAGAGAACTCGAGCTTTGTTTTATTTTAGTCAGTCATAAATGTGCGTCATCGCTGACAACGATTCAGCTCTATTCTCCTCTGACTGTATGTGTCGATGTTCTGTTCACTTAAAGAAGCAGCGTCAGTATTTTCACCAAGCTGCTAGCTTCAGAGATGGGTCTAAAGATCTGTAGAATAAGTACATAATTACCTAACAAAGCGCTCCAACATTCCCAAATTTCAGAATGGAACACAGCGATTCTTCTGAAACAAGTGCGTTGGCAAAACTGCCAGTCAGATTAACGTGACATTATGCAGTACATTCTGAAGGAACCAAACGGAAACGACTGAAAGCCAGTCTTAGTCATAAGACAAACGTAGTTTGTTCACTAGCGCCTGCTACTCTAACCGAAGGCTCCTAAACAGCAGGGTAAGTGCACTAGCCACGTAGCATTTAACAAAACTACCTCTGTTTCATTCAATGCTTTTATTTTAATGTGTGTGAGATGGTTCCGATTTAGCTGCTCGTTAACATAAGGTCGATATCCACAACGTCGAACAGCTCAGATCGGTCGATACCTAATTGCATGACTTTGGAGCACGTACACTAACGATTGCCATTGTCCGTTAATACTTAGCGTGCCACCTAAGTTTATGAGAGGACAATCTTGATTTTATCACTTATGTGGCGCCTTTTCATCCAAATATTCTCTTTGTGTATCTGTCTGTTAGTCTGTCCATTCCCTTCTGCGGACTAGTTGGAAGATAGTTGGATGAGCGTGATAACACGAGTGTTCTCGGACACTGTTAATCTCAGTGAAGGCCCGCCCTTATGTTCATAGTTCGCAGTCAACGAGGGTGACTAAGTCTCCAGCGTTTCTAATTCTCAGTGTAAAACTTGGTCAACAGTAAATGTCAAAAAATCACGTTTCACATGATTTTCGTTAGTGGATCTTAGGATTTGGAAATTTGACTTTTCAAAAAACAGGACCTGAAAAGTTTGTTTACGGACATGCGCCGCTCTCGATCTGTAGAACCTGATCCCCAGCTGTCACTTAAAACGGGTTTGCCTTGAATGCACGGACTCAGAAAGCTGTCAAACAAGGTTGAGAAAGTGCCAGTACGTCAAACTAATTGCCCATCTGAGAAGTTAATGTGGACAACTCTCCTTGCATTCTTAGGCTAATGCGGGTTGTCCACTCCGTATCCCTTGCGGTACTTATTTTCAGACAGATGAATTTGACTACTCTCTCTCAACCGCTATATCAATGGCTTTCAAAATCACGTAGTGTACTTTATTTATGGCGGGAACACATTTATAACAAGAAAGCGTATACCTTCAAGTCAACGTTTTTTTTTGAACTTATAATAAAGTGAGCAATTTTCGAATATTCGTTGAAAAAGTAATTTTCGTCCAATAACTGGGTCAATGAGTCATTTGTTACTAGTCTACACATTTAAGTATCGATTCTATCCTGCTAAATAAATATCCGTGGCAATGAAAACTTCATCGAACTTACGGAAAAGTTTTAAAATATTTGTACCATTAGAAGTGTGTTAGACATAACCTTGTGGACGACGTTCTTGGGCTTTGAATGGTGATCCTGCGTTTCCATTACCTCCTGGACAAACCCTGGTCACGTCACTCTGAGAAGGCTATCTAACTTTAAATCATCTAGCCGAGAGAAAGCTTGAAACCAAATGTGAGTTTTTAATTCGTGCAGTTGTTGTCGATGTTGTTGTGGTACACCTTCGACAATTAAATATAGACAACCGTCTTGTCAAGATCAAATGCAACAAGCCCAGTGCAACACCTGAAATCCATCTGGTCTGATGGATCAACATGACGAATTGGAAACCACGTTACTTGACAGAGTCGTTGTTAACTCAATCACATATGTTTATGTCGACTGTCAAGTTGTTAAGTATTTGCTAACAGCTCCTTCAGAGTCAAGTGGGCGTCACAGTAATGTAAGGGGACTGACTCAGTTGTAACGTGACCTTGAAATGTCACAGATTATTCAAATCATGTAGGAAATTTCCTTATGTTTCGGGCAGCATTCCAATGGTTTAAGTTGACGCGTTAGTGCTTTCCACGTTGATCAGCACTGAATTACACAAAATTCTGTCGTTTCCGAAAGGTAACTCTAAAACATCTCAGCCAAAATAAGTGTGGTCAGTAAACCCATTTGTTTCCGTAGTTTTCACGGTTAGGTCAGAAGCGGCGAAGACAGGTGTCTAATAATGTCAACCTACACTTCTAAAACTCGAACGTGTTGTTTTGCAACATATCTTCATCGGTTTTTGAGGGCAGGCACCGAAAATGGCTGGTCAGCTGAAGTGGTCTAAACTTACGGGTTGTTAATCTGTGGGTGTTTCCATCTTTAGGTTTTAAAACGATATTGAAAACTATTACATTATTGTGCCATCCTTTACTTTGTCTGAATTACCCAGGGTATGAAAAGACCCAGAATGTGATACTACAGCACAACGTGTTTATGCCAACTAGGGAATTTGATGTAGTCACGAGTGCATTAGCCAGTGTTAGGTTTACTCCAAAAGGTACCAACTCAGAAAGAAATCTGACTTGTGTAAAACCTATTGTTCATCTATCTTTTTTGTGACTGGGGCTCTTCCCCAATTCAATTACGCACTGCTTTACGCGTCTGACAGAGTGACAGTTACAGGTTTCATTGCTTTCTAACCAATCGGCTTAATTTCACTTCACGATAATGAACTCGAATAATGGCAGGTCTGTTTGCATCACGCTGTGTATCGATAACTTGGTTGTGACATATACCCTCTCATGCTTAGTCTAAGCAGTTCGTAACACTAAATGGAATACCTGATTTGAATTGAACTCATTTGCAAGTAAAAGTGTGTCGAATAAGTTGTCGGATTTTCCATTGAGAAGAAAAGGTGTATTAGTTAACTTAAATTGGAACCACATTGCTTTCTGCAGTAGCCATGAACTCTGCGAAGATTAACCACCTCAATGCCCGACACATGTACTCCCAACAGTCCACTGTTGCATGTATGAGGTTAGGTTGCGGCCAAAGTAGTAAACACAGATTTTATCAATAGCATTTTCTGGAGGCGTCTGGTGTGAACCTTGTTCTATACTTCCTTCTCGTCTAAAATTGGGAAAATCCAATGCCAGCGTAGTGGCAGTAATCTCTCTTACCAAAATAATTAGTGACTGATAATATAATTCGAATAAATTCCACACAATAAACCATAACATTACTGCCCCCAGTGTTTAGGGATTTGTGTGATGTGTTACAACATGGACCGTTTATTGTTCGTATTGGTCTAATGGTTAAAATCAAACTTCACTGACATCGCTATCTCTTGGTGGCCCCATCTATTTATCGGCGTGAATTTTTGGTTCACTGATTTTTCGTTCAGTAGAATCTATTCAATCACACCTCTGTACTAATGCCTCAGCTTCAGTAGAGTCTGTTTCCCCTCAGAAGCGTTCATATGATATACGAACCACTAACTAACACGTAAACTAGTCACACAAATGCATACAACCCACTACTGCGAACTCCGTCGTTTACAAGTCTGTACAACCCTGACCTAGTCGTTTTCGGGAAAAAGGTTTCGCTGTTTACTTTCGGACTGTACAGAAAAGTTTTATAGCACAGATACTGTTTAGAAATATACCTGATTTACCAAAAACGGCTGACAAATAGAAGTGTTGGGAGCAACGTTATAAAATGCAATGGCGTGATCATCACACATACCGGTGTTTAAGTGTATACAGACCATCAAGTTTATCTACAACGAGTAACCAAAAACCACTATGCGAATCAAGTAGTTTTCGGAGAGCACCGATTGCTTAAACAGACCATACGGTGCATACTTTTTTCTCATCTGTACATAATCAGTCGCGTTGTGCACATTTTATACAAACGATTACTTAGTTCATTTTATTGTCTCGTTTGTATTTTTCTGGCAGTTGTGCGAACTAAGGCCATAACCTTTAGTTCGGGATTTGCCGATCCTCCTAACGATCTCATTTTTCACTGTATAACAGTATGTACCGAGAAACTGGCGATGTCTCTATTGACTAACCACCACGTAACTGCAACTCAGTACAACTAAAATCTCTTAGCAGTCTGTTCATACCGGTGATTTAACGAAAGGGGTTCCAAATTTGGAGTGCACAAAACGTGGATATCACGAAATAGGTATCCATAGATCCTTCAAATCTGTTAACACACAAAGCAAAGGTTAGAGAAGCCCGACAGCAGGCCAGAATATAAACAGAAAAGGCATAATGTTTGGATAATTCTACAGCCGTTGAACAGAGAGGTCAATCATCACCAGAAGGGAACAGTCAGCTAAAATATACCATTTCTATTTCTTCCTATCCTGAGATACAACTTTTACTGCGTTTACAAAAACAATCACCAGCTCCTGAAACAGTGCACTTCAACATGCGTACGACTACGGAAGTCCGGTTGTACAGACAGCCGTCTCCTGAAAAGTCTTTTTCCACATACAGACAACCAGTCTAGCGGTCAACTTGCGACATGTTTCAAAAACACGGGCAACACTGTCCTCTTATTGGTGTTTGGTGTGACAGAAACCCACTAAGATTCAAACTGAATGTTTGCTTTGATTGGCTGTATAAAGAGTATACAATTGACCTAAAGTGTGGAGAAAGTAGCTTCCCAGAAATGGAGGTTAATGTGACCAGAAGACAACCGAATGATGTTGGGTTACACTTTGAGGCGTATTTCGAAAAACTGTTTCATTAATCTGCTCAGTCTGCATAGCTAGCAGAGTGATTCACTCTGGTGAATGTAGTAATTTGTTAACTTTTAGCTTGTTGCCAACTGACTAACCACCAGAACATTGTACATCGTGTACAACAGATCACGGTTTCCACCTTCTCCACAAGCCTTGCCACCCACTTACAACCCACTTCGACTAAACAAGAACCAGTGATTAGAAGGTCATTCTTCCAGGCCTAAACCTGAAGTGTAGAGGCTATTGCATAAAAATTACTTCTCATCAAAGTTTGATATGTTTGCTCAGAAATGCACTGTTCAGCTCCATGTTCGTGACTAGTTTGGTTGAGTTGTCCCAAGTTTTCTCTGACCAGGTTAATCACGAAAGCAAACTGACAATAAAATATTCTTGTTCACCCTCTTCAAGCACTTCCTACTGGTCACTTGAGCATATCTGTCTGCTACTTGTGCGTTGTCTACAAGTATTTATGTTACAGAATGCACTAACAAATTTGGTGTGACTTAATTCAATACTGAATAGTAGTATGCTACAAGTCACTGCGTTGTTTCAAGTCAGTATGTTTCACTGCACTTCTGAAGAGTACAGCAAATATCAGTCTCCGATCAACACAAAGACAGTGAAGCCCATGCAAGAAAATATTCTCTGTACTCTACAAAACCAACTCAACCTATCCTGCCAGCTACACCTGCAAAAAAGGGACGGTTGTAGTTTGTGCTTTCCACTGAATCATTTTCGGTAAATTTGTCAATGCCCTTCGAATTACTGGTGAACTTACTGACCTTGGTTTAACTATGGTCTAGACGGTTGAAAGGCTGCCCAATATTTCTTCCTTTCTCAGGTAAACTACACTCGTCGTGTTCGTTCTTCCTTCATTCCCTTAATGTTAACTGCTCTGAACCCTGTAAGATTTTACATAACAAAATAAGACATGCTCTCTACATTTTTACTTACCATTCTCTGAACCACGAACAGTCATTTTGGTCCAACTTATTCACTTGTTTATGTAAGTTTAGTCCCGTTTTGCTATCTTCCGCTATTGATCAGTGCTCAGTTGTTTCGTTCATCATACACGTACAGTCTTTGTCGAGATCGTAAGGTCTTTTTATCATATTCAAGGCCGAAAACTTAATTTCATTGTATACTTGTTTTATTAATACCACATTAAAGCCGGTTTTACGATTACCTGCTCAATTATCCATTGAAAGGTGAATCATTGTCCCTATCGTTTGGTGTTAAAGAGAGTTATTGTTGAAGTGTCAGGTTACGCATCACTGAAGGTGAATTTGGTTCGTTATCGAACGGTTCAGTAACGGACACTAGCTAGGTTGCGGCTGTGTAACATCAATGTAGAATTTGCTCCATCCTACCAGGAGTTGAATCACGGTCCACTTGTTTCAGGGCTAACCATTCATTTCATCGGCTGGCCGCATAATAAACTCTAAAACGAACCCAACTCGTTTTCATTCTGAAACGAAAGAAAACATCCGCATACAGATAATAGGCGTGTTTAGGACAACATACCATTGAAAGTTATTTCCAAATGCCACTAACGCTGATAACGCTAAAAGCAAGCATCGTTCGAACGTTTGATGACAATGAAGCGGAAGACCAACACAAAATAGCAAACTCAGCTGAATACTAATTACGAAAGTGAAACACACTGTCAGAGCTGACGGCAAAACTAAGCAGCTGACGCAGTTTACTTCAAGGGCAAACCGTAAACCAATGGGGGAATGCTTAATCATCATGTGGTCTGCAAGATGAATCTGCAGGCGTATGGGGTAACAGTAGCCACGGGGAAATGTTGAGAGTTGGTTTTTGCTTATAAACAGTCAAAAGCTTACGTCTACAGTAGGCCTTACCGACCTATTGGTGTAAATTAAAGTTCTGAAAATCCCATGAGTCTTTTTACAAAACAAAAGCTATTTTATGCCACTTTCTTTGCCAAAATTTTCTGCCAGTGAGTTTCTATCACCATTAAATTTGCAGTCATTAAGGTTACACAAACGCATCAATGTTTTAATTCAATCCATTTCTATATCTAAACATGTCTGCACCTTTATTTTTGTAACTAATAACCTCAACATTTAGTCTGGATCTGACAAACACAAGTGATTTCCTACAGTTGCAAACCAACACAAGCTGGTCACCTGCTGACGCTGGTTGCTGAGTGATGCAGGTACGCACCTGGTCGAATAAATAATAACACATCACAATTAGGATTAGTTAAAACACTTATGCTGCAGGTTGGAGTATTGCTCCTTAGTTAAAATGAGCATATCCATAACCACGACTTTTGATATCGTGCGCAAACAGGAACTCATCGCATCTTAAACCTAGTGTCAGCTGAATAATTTAAAAATTCAGAACACAATAACTTCAGACCAATGTGATAACTGTGATGTTTAGTACCCGAACTTTGGATTTCCTCCACGGAATTGTGGTAGTGTTTGCTTACGATAATACAATCCTGCCAATAGTGAAGTCAGTGGCACAGTTGCCAACACGGTTGCTTCGTGAAAGTTTGGCTTGCCTTCGAATGTTGCAGGGTCATAATGGACGCTAACTACGGTGCAAATCGAGTTCTGCGCTTCATTGCAAATTCAGTTATTGGAGAAATTTATTGAAACGTCACAGCCCTGATTACTTGTAAGTGGTATTAAATTTACACTGCGAACGAGTGGGAAACTGACATTGTGGACGGAATTTTCGGAATGAATCTTGATGGCTGAAATTCATTCGCTTATGCACATACCAGTGAACTAAAAAGTAGTTTTCCTCAGCATGTGGTCACTCCTTGTTCACTTTGGGCAAGCTCTTCTTTATATAATTCCTGATCTCTTGTTTCGAATTAACCTAGAGGAAAGGGGCGCAAAAGCTTGCAATTTCTCTGACTGCCCTGTGAACAGAGGACCAAATTCTTCCAATTATACGAAAATTTAGAAGGCGTTTCGACTCGCTTCTGTTCGAATACACTCAAATGACAGGATTTACTTCAGAATATCAGTGATTATCGAATGGACGGTCAACTGATGGTTAGCTGTAACTCTAATTGCTAGTGGTTTATTCCATTCATTTCATTTGGTAAAGTGGTACTAGCAACATTTACCTACCAACGGGCACCTCCAGTGGTTGAACTACTTGGACGACGTTATTTCCGAGAATCCTCTTTCGGCTGTTAAATGAAACTTTTGGGTCTGCACCATTTGACCGAATCATCTGGTTTTGTGGTTTTATCGAGTCAGTCTCGGTGAAGAGAAGCCGACATTGAAAATACAGACCCAGGCAAGTAAAGCAATGGAAATACGCATGCTTGTGAGATCAGTACGATTCCTGTCTGCTTATACCGGAGTCAATTTCACAAGGGCTCGACATCCCGAAGACGATTAACCATAAGAAATTTATATTTGGAAATCACCTTAGTTTTAAGAAATGTACCGCTATAATTTTCCGGGTTGTATTTTTTTAAGCAGTACGCAAACTAAGTATCTGGTAATTATGATCGCTCTAAAGTGATTACCACAATAAGTTATCCTTGTCAATCATTCATCGCTCTTGATTCTTCGCTTTTCTTGTGTAAGGTTAGGCATGTAAAAGACGGAAACTAGTGAATTGCACTCCGGCTGTTTATCAGATAGTTAAATAACGATAGTTAAATAACGATACCATAATAACATTCGGCAGTGATGACTGCTTGAGATGAGTTCGGATGCAGAGGAGAGTGAGAAGGTGCAAAGTAGAACAACAGTCAGGTGGAAAATATCTAAGAAAAAACACCAGCTCACTGTGACTATGAAGAATTTTCCACGAATACAATATAAATTACCAGCAATACTCACTCGGTAATCGAGATAAACCTCACTAAATTGTAGATAAAAGTAGTTTTGAGCGGGACACTTTTTGGTAAAATGTCCTTGGCATTTCAATTTTTTGTGTAACGAAGCAAATCGCGCTTGGTTTTTGCTTGCCAGCGTATAGTCGGTGTCTTGAATTCTGGACAATTCCATAATCGTTTTATCACATTTGCGATTGATCTTTCGAATACAACTCATTCAAAATGATGAGAAAAATGAACTATTGTTAAGATCTCGATGTTAATTTCTGCAGCACAAAGATTTCCACATAGATGGAGTATCAGAGCCAACTTGAGCTACACAGGCCTTTTACTGAGGTCGAGAAATTGTTCAAACGGCCATGTATTTCTTTCAGAAATTTGGATCTTTGGTAAATCTAACAGTGGCAGTCCTTTGTCCAAAGCTTACACAAAAACCTTGCTTCACGATTTTCCCTTTTCCGATCTGTCTCGCTTTGAACGTACACATAATACCGGAGAGGAATGAATGATGTTCTGTGTCAATCGCCTATAACCACTTGCTTACCTTACCTACGACATAGGTTTTGTCGCACAGACATTTGGGAAAGACCAGTCTTCAAGTTGTTTGTTATTCACCGCTGTTCCTAATGTAATTCGCGATGATGACACGTCTAGACTACCACGTATTCCACTGCGTGCTTAATAACGCACGTTGACTTCCCATCTAGCATGCTACACACCTCATTCCAGCGCTGACAACACAACTCTCGTCATAATACAACTGTCATGCGGTTTGTGTATGTGCATGGCATTTGGAGAGCGCTAATTTTCTTGTGTGAAATCTCACACCTACATACTATGACATCTTTTCACATATGTTCGTAAAACAAATTCTGTTTCATGGTTCCTCTTTCGATTTTCGTGTTGACTGTTATTCTTAAGACAAAGAATGTCTTATGTACATGGTAGAGGACGTCCCCTGCTGTGTCGGCATCATGCACGGATAGGATCACCACGTCCACGTTTCGCGCGAGTAACCACGAAACGTGCAAAGTCAACATGGAACACATTTGTCGGACCAGAAGCACAATGAACACGTTTGCGCACACATTTGCATGGACTGTACAAAAATAGGGGAGTGGGAACGCTGACCTTGAAGTAATTGCTTGAGGTAATTAGTTTTTCCATATTGATGAACAAAATGTGGGTTTCAGTATGATCGTATATAACAAATATGAGTTAGCAAACGTTATAAAATGTTCGGGAATGTCTTATTTTGAGGTAAGAACACAAATACCCATGTGGCTGACTAGGAGATTCTATAAATCTGACTCAGAAACTGCTCGCATTTACTACTAGTCACATTTTTCCACACACAGTTCCAGACACTAGTACGTCATCGATAACACGTCCTAACGATCCTGGATGTTATTTCTCGCTGAATGAGATCGTCCTACAAAAATACAGTATGTTACCGTATTAAAATTGCGCTTCACTCACCGTCTTTTAGTCTGGAGAAAGTTTTCCTGTAAAAAGTTTTCCAATCTAACAAATTTTCACGCAGCGCTAACCCAGTGTCTTCGTAGTACGTACCTTCCTGTCCACTTCCGACACCCAAGAGTTACAGAATAAAATTTTCCAACAAGAATTTTGGAGCAGACCACTTATCCTAATTGTCCTACCTTCAACAGTACGGGAGGTGTAACAATTATTGACTGGGAAGTACAGTATGCGATGGGTGTGTATGGAGCGAACCGAGTAGGCGTTAGTGGCGGGCGCGCGCAGCTGTATGAAACATATAAGTACTGAGTTGATGTTCTCCTCTCTCGAATGACAACGTCCGTGAAGCTTGGACCCCAGGCGTACGCACCAACTTTTGCGCCTGTACATGCTAAAACTGCACTGTGGAGTAGATGATCTGTTATCAATCTTCATCTGCGTGTCGTAACTTGCATCTGATTTTGGCTCACTTACGACTGGAATACACGTGTACAGAAGATCTGAACCAGTCTCCACGTTCAAGTCTGGTAGCTGTTTTCGGAAAACATTACATGGAACTGATTAAGCACTGAGAATCGAAAACTTATATTGATGAATAAGTAGCCGTGATAGATGCTTCTGTGCATAGCTTACAAAAATCCGTTTCCGGTAACTCTAGATGGACGCATGTACAGTTTAAGGCTGCAATCGCTTCATTCAGGCAATTCCGAACAGATTGCTTACTTATTGAGACAAAGTGTCACTGTTTCCAGGGTCTAGTAATAATTATGGGTAAAAGAGTGTACTTACTCGATCGCTGAGAATGTCATAGTGGCTTGCCCAGCCCATCATGCACACAGAATAACCCATCACAACTGCAGCTATATCTTGTGGCGTCTACTCCATAAGTGTTTGGAAAGACAAACGCATTTCTGCGTTTCCTTACACTTTTGACGTGTCTCAGTTGGAAACAAGCTAAATTTACTTCCTTCCAAACAATCGGCAAGCACCATATAGGATGGTAGCTAAGTCAGACAAGAATGGATAAACAAGATGGAAAATCATATCGGACGGTTGCAGCTGACGGGTTTAGAAAAGCACAGCAGTTGCAAATGTCATTGTCAGAAGGGTCAGCTTAAGACATCGACTAATAAGAAGGATAGGAGCCTCCTCCAAACGACTACCTAAAATTACTTTGCTGGTAATGATTGTTACGTTGAGCTCATTATAATTTGGGTTTCTTCCATACAGCTTGACAACCTTCAAACAGCGTAAAATTCAAGCCGCTTCCTGTAGCGAAGGAAGTAAAAAACGGAGATGAATTGAGTTTCGAGGTGGTTAGGGTGGTAAAATGTTGAATAAAGTCCATCTGTCTGAAACTACGAATTGCAATCCACCTCGATGTATTTCGATAGGAGACTGTAAGCAAAAACTGCCACAAAGCTGTAGGAGTTCACAAATCCGTCTGTGTTAACGTGTGACTGTTTGAGCCTGGTATTGTGTAAGATAAATCCGTTTGTGCGAACACATTGGACTAACCGAAATTTTGGTTAACGTAACTGGTTGATCTTTTACACTAGTTATTCCGGTAACCTCTTTCGTCTGTGAACTAGGGGAGTTGTTTTGTTCCCTTGTGTGACATGCTGTAGCTCTTAGACGGTGTAGCAGGTAACTCTCTATGGAATGTATGAAGTTAAAGCCGAATACGACTATATCAAATGGGCTTCAGGAATTCCTGTAGTTAGTGTAATTTGCAGCGCATTTTGTCCCTTTGTGATATTTCATTAGTTTTAATGAAGTAGTCAAGCTGCTGATCAGATTGTGCTGTGTGCAAGCTTCTGTGTGGTGTCTGAGTCCATAAGAACATCGGGAATGTACGACTTGTGAGGTCAATAAACGGCAACAAGCTGAATCGGTTTCAAAAGGAGCCAGTCATGTGAAGGACTGAGTGTTCAACCCAATAGACTGAGATCCAATCGGATTGTGAACTTTTCTTGAAATTCATCCACAATGGACTCTGCGATGTAATTAATGTCCGAGTGTGTCCGATACGGTTTTGTGAAATATTATTCAAACCAGATTTCATAGAACATAAAAAGTAATTCGAAAGTAGTGTTTTGATTATAATTTGGCTGTTAAGTTCTCTGTTTTGGCTTCACCGAAATCCACACACCTAGTGACAGTCAATACACAGAGTTGTAAAATCATTATGCGGAGCTTCAATGATTTCACAGTGAGTGCTACGAAACTGTCACAAGGAAATTATGAGTGACGTTCACTTCATATTAGACAAAATCTTTTACCTACCAGCAAGCAGAATACTCCAGTCATTGAATTTTTCTTAATCAGGGGACCATTGATCGAGGTGTACATGACAGTTATCTCGGCAAATTGAGTAATATTCGCTTATAAGTGTGCCTAATTGTTTGTACATAATAATTTGATCGCACCTAACATGATACCAATGGCGTGGTCTCCTCCAGAATACTTGGCCAGAGTTGGATTGTCGGTCATAAAAACAATGTGAAGAGCATATGAACCCTGACGCTGTCAGAATGGTTGACTCATGTGCCATTCTCCCAAACGCATAAGCACGACTTGTTTTGGTCTCATCTGGATTCCCATTATATGAACGCTACCTGTCATACTTGGATCTATGATTAGTTCGTGGGTAGTTGGCAACTTGATTATAGCACAGTACAAAGGTTTAGTCCGTACTTTATTACTGCCAGTTCCACTTAGTGTTACCCATTCTCTATTTCGGTTTTTTGACGTGTTCTCCTTAATTTTTAGTAAAAATACTGTAAATATTTCCTTTGAAGACATACCATACGGCTCCCAATTGCATATTATTTTGCAAAAGTTATCATAACAAACATTGTGACGCACATCACGATGTATTCGTTCCCCGGCTTAATGATCATGGTCTCAGTGGGTTTCTTGTCAGTTCTCCAACTGTTTCCAAAAACACAGGTGAATCACCTCACGATAATTCAAGCAATTTAGGTAACTTTATTTATCCGCACTTCAAATGACTCAACTAGGAAGTTTCCGTATTACTTGAGTCAAACTCCTGGAAATGTTTGTAAAGCCAGTGATTTAGCTGTCAGCTGTCCGGACGTTCGTTTTTTTGTTCACCTTTACGACTTTTACTAATCATCGCATAACTTACCAACCAACTTTGTTCTATGGTCCAGTTGGCTTGCTGTCTACAAGTAGTGGCATATATTTGTCATTAAAAGTTGGTGTTTGCGGTGAATTTGTAATACAACTTATTACATTCCTCATGTGTAAATTTATGACACACTATATAAATATGAGACGTCAGCTTGTACAGCATCCGTTGTCCCCCCCCCCCAGTTTGACCACTTTGGACACAATAAAATTAAACTAGTTAGCGAACGGTTCAGGATGACTAAATAACAAGCTGATGTTGTTTAATGATATGGCTAAACTTTGTCCTATCGGATGGTTGCACCAACTACTTGCACTGACTTAGACGGACCTGTAATGCACAGTAACGTATTTAATTAGGAGAATGACAACTCCACTGCACCAAAATCCAGTTGGTTTGCACATGCTAATGAAATGGTTATATAACACACCGTGCAGCATTTATAGTAGTGAAAGATAGGTTAAGAATGTATAAACAACTTTTAGATTCATGCTGATGTGGATTGGGCCGTTATACCAGTAAACCCTGCTTAACTTCATCCTGACAAAAATCGGAAGATTGGTTTGTGACCTAAAAACATTGAATGCAGTAGACAGCATGCTTAGATGTGTGACCACACGGTTCCCATCCGGAGATAAGAGAGTGTTTCGTTGCTTCAGTTCATTTTTAGCTGCCAAAACCTTATGTGATATGTGCAGGATGTCACCCATCTGCCTAGTCAGAATCTTCTACCTACCGCAACATGTGTTATATGTTCGTTCACTCGCTCAGCTTAATGTGGCTTCCAAAGGCCAACTATCAACGTTTTATGCGATTACACTACGAGTCGACACCCCCCTCCCCGAGCTGGTGATCAAGCTCCGTTGTATTAGCCAATGATTCAGCTGTTTCATAGAGTATGGTGCACGTCTCATCCTTAGTCTCACTTTAGATCCTACCCATTTTAACACATGATCACACCGTTGTGATCGCACATATCGATTATACGACAAAGGACAATAAAATTTGACTTGGTTCTCTTTTACTGTTCTGTTTTCCAGTCTGTCTCAATTGTCGAAATGACCGACGTTCTTCACCCTCTTTCTCGAAATATCCGAATTTTTCAACGATTCATTCTTGCTTAGAAAATAATATCAACATAAAGAACTACCTGATGCAAGCACATCCCGCTACTCACGAAATCAGCCACTAGTTTAAAGTCTTTCTGCTAAATATTATGAGATTACTCTAGGTAGCAGCATGTGGTGAGTACTACATATTTTTGGCGTTTCTGTAAAAGTCAGAAAACTCTCACTTTATACCGGACGTTGAAAATCTTTCTTCAGTTTAAGTCACTGTCAATCGATTTGTTAACGTCCATGTGTTCCAACGCATACGTCGTTCACCAGCTATCTTTTGTGGTTCATCAGCAAACAACATTACACTCTCTTCCAGATCTCCAAAGCACCCAACGTACTGTGAACGTGTTTTTCCTAATCAATCCGTCAACTGTTTGGGACCACGACAATTTTTGTGAATGGTTTTCAAAAAAACACCCTACCTGACACAACCAGTTCTTTTTGTTCCCTAGGTCTGGTTATTCAAATTCAACTAGGTCTCGGTAGAAAAAGCCCATTTACATGCATCGAGTCTTATTTGTTAACAGTTATCCCCTGTTTAACGCGAATTTTGTATGAAAACTGCCGTCGTATTTTTTACTTAGACAATAGGCCAAATTATCGAGTATTTCCCAGTGTTCTCGATCGTCTGAACATGGGTCTACAAAAAGCATCGTTCGGTCATTCTAATCTTAAGAATAACAGTATTACGAAACTACAGTGTCGTTTTAGCAACCCGGAATAAAATGTTTTGAAAAGTACGAACACAGAAGGGTTTGTCGACAGCTTCAAAGAATAATTAATGCAGCATTTGCCTTCAAAGCCTACAAAACTTTCATCATGATGTACTACTGTTTGCAGAGCAAATCATTACCGACTGTTATATTTTTTGTAAACCATCATTCAAAATCTACTCTTGTAGAAGCTCAAAATTAGTTGGAATTTTGTTAAATTTGATATTTTCGAGAAAACACTGATATTCAACAAACTTTATCCGAGTGGTTACTACGTGTCTGAAACGGAAGGCATATACTTTGAAAGACATGATGTTTTGTAACTAGAATCACGTACTTTTCATGCCAGCCGACAAAAGGCTGAGCGATTTTCATGTTCAAAATGTAGCAAACAAGGTTTCTGAATGTCCCTCAAGAATAAACATGGATGATTCAGGTTTTCTGTGCATTTCTAAGGTATATGAGTTTTGCCTGTAATATTTGTGTTATTCGTCATGACCGAAGGATTGTTTGCATGGATCAGCAATCAATCTATCGGACCAAACTGTTGAACTTTGAGAGAACCTAACCAGGTTCCGCTAACACACAGTAGTTGTTACGTTTTAATTCACGACGACGTTGGTGCTACTAAACACTTTTTAGTTTCAGCCAACCAAGGAAGTCTATGACTCATCAAAAGATACTCATCAGAATATATCTTGCGAGATGATAGTGCATGGGAAAATGGACAGATGTTTAAACTGCGACGTGCAGTAGGGGATGATTAATTCTTTCAGAAATTAGATTTAACGTTAATCTTTCCACCCAATGTTGGAGTCATACCACCAGTCAAACGCTTAGCGATCTACTCAACCATACATGTTTCTTGAGAATACGGATGCATCTGTTTCAAAACGAGGAAATAAATGAGAAAACCCTCAGAAATCCCAGATGTACTTTAATTTTTTTTCTCAGAGTTGTCGGCACGTGATCTCTGAAGAATCCCCACCACCACCCGCATCTACCAATAGGTCGATGATTGTTTTCATCTTTCCCTTCCAAACAAGTGTTCTAACGGTACTGTTGCAAAACAGATCGGGGATTCCCTCGTGTGCCATGGATTCTCACTGGGTATGCCATTCCTGGTTGTCTCCAGTCAACACGCAGTTTTATGGTCAACCGCGTTCATGATCATGACGTGGTAGAGTCTGGGGAATTTGCCACGGGTTCGTAGGAACAAATAGTCCTTTTCTGACAAAGTTCACCGACCAAAAGGAGATTTTCTGATTTTAGTGACGGCGCATTGCAACTACAGCACCACGCGCAACTATATTATTCCCTCTCAGCTTGGCACGGTTCGGAACTGACCGGATTGAAATGATGACGAGTTACTTAACGGTTTCGTAATTTCATGTTTTTGGAATCTTGAACGTTTCGTACGGCAATTCTTCAAATTCGAGCATGCAACAGGAAAATCGTACTCGGACAGCAGTGAATTGCATTGAATGCAAAAACCTCCCCTAGCCCGATATTTTATCTTCGAGAAAAAAAGTATGGTATAGTTAACGAAAGTTAAAGTGGCCCAAGAAAGATACAGTCGTTCTACAGTCTGATGTGCTAGAACTAGTGGCGACCACAGAATTTCGCATTCAGAAGCCGATGTTGCTACGTACAATCTTAAGGAGTCCTTCCGCGCTGAAGTCAGTTTATTCTAAGCAAGGGAGTAAAGTGGTTCAATATTGTGGCTGAGCCATGGAGTCCATCTTTCGTAACGCCAGGTTCCGTGAACATTGGTCTTAACAACTATGATGTACATCAATTGCACGCTCAGCTCACTACCTTTGTGTATATACGTCCAACACAGTTACACATGTTGTTAGTAGTAACAATACCCGACATGTTAGAACTTGGACACCTAAATGAACACGAGTCGTTGTCAATAGTTCTGATCAACCACAACAGCAAAAATAGGTCTAAGATGGCGCAGTTGGGAAAAGTAATGATTTCATCTTACATACAGGCAAATACCACATGTATGTCGCTCACTGTGGTCCAGATAGAAAAAATGCAGTTCGATTCAGACTTTTCAATGTACTATTGTGAAACTAGAATTGATTAAGGATTTCTGTATATAAATCATATATACATAGGGTCGAACAACAGAAAATCTGTGTGTCACTACTAGCCGTTCGGCCCATGCTGTTTACGAAAGAGACCGTGTAGTTGTACAGTGGATTTGGTGTTTCTTAAACATTCTTGTATTTACAGGCCAAAGGTACAACATTTCGAAAATACAGGAATTCAGCTTTTAGATGGTCTCTTACACAGACCCTTGAGAGTCACCATACATCTGTGGCAATAGCTGTGTTACACACAACATATATGGTGCAAAGAACTGTCAGTTGGGTTAAATTCTCCAAGCGCCAGGAATATGTGGTATCATACTTCACGAAGGTTCACTTCATTGCTCAGTTAGCTGCCAACTTTAGCTGATTCAGTTACGTGTACCCTGATTCTTAAAACATTTCCACCATACCTTTCC
>QNGE01003114.1:83240-93251 GCA_008508345.1 Paragonimus westermani
GCTCAGTTAGCTGCCAACTTTAGCTGATTCAGTTACGTGTACCCTGATTCTTAAAACATTTCCACCATACCTTTCCCTGACATTTTTCTAGTTTCTTCATAGTAATGATAGTACAGTAGAAGTTTGGAAGTTTCTGACTCGCAGTTTCACATGCGATACACCAAAACGCATGCTTTCGTACAATGAAAGTGTATATCCACGGCTACCACATCTCAGCACAGATTTCAGGCAGCTGTAGAGGAAACGTTCGAAAATGTAGAAGTCAAATGGTGTCATGTGAACGTGTTAAATGATCGCAATACGTAATTTAAGTTGAGACAGTAGAGTATGTGAATTCATTGCAACCTCTACGGACTTTGAAGTGGTTGGCAAAAGTTGTTTGCGGATACTGCTGGATACTGTAAAAAGCTAGCTAACTCTCGCGGTAGAGGTTCTGTCGGAAAGTTCGAAATGGTATCTGCCTAATTGATTCAGTTTAGCGCATTGGTGGAAGGTCATCCACTTTGAAGCATAATATGCAACTGTTTGTGCACATTCATGCACCAGCACCTAAGTAGTTTGGCCAAGTGGAAGATATGACGAAAATTTTGAATTGTCTCACTTCATGGTGAAAGGTTGTCACAAGTGAACTTATTCCACAATAGCCATGTTTACCAGCCAAACTAATGAATGACAAACAAACGTGGGAATTCGGTGCTAGCTTCATCTTGGTCAGCCGTCTGTTCTTCAGTCAAACACCTTCTCACCTTCATTTACCGTAACACCTCTCAACTGACATACAATAACAAGGAGTTCCCTTGTTTTCTCCTACTGCATGACCCAAGTGAGTCCACTGCCCAAAACTTCCTAACTACCCTGTATTTCTAAACCAGTATCATTTTACGGCAATGCTGCTGCAGAAAGTGATATTTTAAGATGTTGACATTATGTGAGCTTTTAAAAAATCTTAGCTTACAATTTTCCCGGGTCACCAGAATAGAACGTAACCAACAATGAATGAATTAGAACTGTTCAGTAATCTGTGTACATCTCTACTCTACCTGAAATGTCTCTCTCTGTTTTTCACACTCTGGGCATTTCAAAATCAGAACCATTTTCTCTCGTCTTACTTAATACGGCTGTAATCTGCCCGCATGAACAGTGCTACGGTTCAACAACAGATGGACATTTGTGTTCAGTCATAGTCGTTGAAATAAGAGGTGAATTATTTGAATAGATTGAAGGGTAACAAAAAATGTCACCTGCGATGAATGAGGTCCACAACAAGAAAGTTGGGGTAAAACAAATTTTATCTGGCTTCATTGTAGGTAAGCGTGCTGAACGGTACTCAACACGGATATGGCACACAATAGGTCACTTTCTTGCCTGAACCTGGCATTTGACATTAATTTATAGCCGATCCTGAAGAGTTTGAATTCCGATACTGGCTGAACGAATTTTGAGCTCCAAAGTACCTACCCGAAGAGTTTCAACTGTAAAGTGTTCGTGTATCATGCTCCTGGGGATGATCTCGAACACAAACGAATGTGACACATGCCAAATTTTCGCTAGATCCGTAACTAACTGACAAATCATGTATTCAGTCGTATTATTCCCGTGAGCTGATTACCAACACAAAATTTAATCATCGAATTCTGACCTAAACGTCGTAAGTTTTCCTATAAACAGTGATTTTCCACTGGGTGCAATACATACTCGGATTGCTGATCATAAATAACCTTTATCTGGAATAGATGCACGAAAAAAATCGTGGACGAATGCTTATTCGGCGATAAGTTTTTTATATCACGTCATCATGATACTTCGTTGCGTGACAAAGATAAAACCGTACTGTTTTTCATAAGAAGGTATTTGTAAATGAGCTATAGAACCATCTGCCTTATTGTGGTAGTTACTTGTTGCGCGCGAAATGTTATTCTGTCAAAAAGGCTTCAGCTGAAACCCAAAATATAAGTTGTCACTCCTCAATACACATATGTAAAGGGAGTGTTTCAAGTAGTTTACACAGGTCTCATGGTTCTGCATGGTTACCAATATGCGATGTATGTAAAGACAGTCAGGGAACATGGTTCATATAATTTGGAAAGCAGTGATGACTGAAAATAAACGTGTATTATAGGAACATATAACATCTCTGTGTCATTACATAATTAGCTTTCTCCAACGGGGAGCTAAAAATTGACGAATCAACCCAGACCAATCAGTTATCTGATCACTCCAAATTATATCTAACCAAGTGAACAAACTTTCATCGGATATCCTAGACCAAAATATTTTCCCCCTCTAGAAGGCAGGGATAGACTTAAAAACTTTCAAAATCATGGTGCCATTGAGTGGAAATATTTTTTACTGAATTACGATTCTCCGAATTGTTAAACTTAACAGGTAATCACTATGGAAACTATCCAAAGGTATGTTCATTTTCATCCAGGAAAATATCTCTCTACCCATTAAAAAGTGACGGAAGGTATGTGATGGATTCATTTGCTGTGGATGGTTATCTCATTAAACGGGGCCTTACCACGCAGGTAAATCCATCTTTCACTGAAATCACTAGCGGTGAGCGAAGACTGAAAGTTCTACAACTTACAACTGTACGAGAGTCGTGGTTAAGTAGTTTGATATTAAGGGAGGTATTTTCGAGGGAATATTACGAAAAGTAGTTGATTGATCGTACATTGTTTCACGCAGTAAGTATTCGGCGTTAACCCCAAATAAACCTAGCCGGAGGTGTTGTACGGAGGAGTGCCCAGAAGACTCAATTTTTTCTGGTAACGTTGACTAGGCGCGTGCAAAACAGAGTTCAGAAAAAAGTTATCTCCAAAATTCTCCATTGTATTCCTTCTTGGTAAAATACGGTTTTAGGTACAAGCCTACCGTGTGATTCGCTGTTATTCTTTCCGTAAAATGGTAGTTATTGATTTACTGAAATTGCGAACTTATCACGGTCTGACAGACCCAAGTGACAGGAACTTTGTGCTGTGTACTGGATTGATGTTGTTCAGACAAATTGTGACAACGCGTGTGTGCTGGAGTACACAGGCTGATGTCATTGAAACAGACCAATCCTAACGTGATGTTTTACCCTGTTCTTAGATATTTAGAAACTCGTTCTAATCTGGAATATTATTCTGTTTATGAAGCAGTGCTATCGTAAATGAGTGACAAGCCACTATTTGGTTGTTCCACGTGTTCACAATTGTTTCATTAGTGTAACCAACGATAGCATCATTGTCATACTTTAAGTGGTCATCCTCTGAATTCGTCTGGCTATTCAGTAGTTGCTAGCTATTCCTTTTTGTTTGAGGTTTCCAGGTTTTCTTTGAAACCACACCTCCCATCTTGTCTGTTCCGAATGGAGCAAAAACGGTTCATTATCCTTTCAGGTACACGAGTGTGATTTATGGCGATACGTGATATGTGTTCTGTTTAACTCTAGAAACGTGTGCACATTCATCATTTCATGCACGCTTCTCTATGATTGACGATCTCGACCTGGGTGGCGCGTATTCGTCTGTCAGTTACAGGCGTGTCATTATGTGTTTTACAGCGTCTTCGTCATCCTCCGTTGTTCTCCGAGTGTTCATGTCTGTGGAGAATACGTTATATGGAACTGCACGTTCATCAGTTGAATAAACTTAAGTCCAATTTGTGGGTCTCCAAATGTGCTGAGCAGGATGGCCTACAAATACAAGTAAGAACTTCTGCCACGACTGCTACAGCAAGCATACAGTATTTTATCTGAGTTCAAAGTAATGTAGGTCTGTGTTTAATAACTTGTTTGTGGTATATTTTTAATCAACTTACGTTACGCACGTTACTCGATCACTGTTGACCGTCTTGTAAGTTTCCCTACATTGGTTAGGTACTCGTGGCCTAACTTGTCGACATTGAGTCACTTGACATGTGTATCCGCACAACCTCATTTGAGAATGAACGAACGCTACCCTTTTGCGAGAATAACATTTCTCATTAGCAATCCTTATAGCCCGTGTCAGATTACTTCCTGGTAGCACTGTTTCATTTATCCCGTCCTCTTCTTAGTCACTTCGGCAAACGGAGTGGGAAAAACTCCCACCTGATCTGCTCACGTTCTAGGGATGGTTGGTGGGATGGTTGTTGCTGGCGACGGTCGTGTCTTTTGCTTGTCTCTCACACAGTCCCTTCAACCCATTCTCGTGCTCCGGACATAAGGGCGTAGGTTGTCACCTTTTTAATTGACGCTGCCATATGGACAAGACACTGTGTTTATCAGCAACGACTGGCGGCAACATCGTGCCAGGTAAATATTCCCTTATCTCCGGTATAGGACCAGTATTTTCACGGTTCCGATGACAGACTGCTTTTACGGTAGTCCTAATGGCTTCTTTTGTTGATTGGAAAAACTCAACCCAGTGTAAAGTAATATTGCTCAGGACTTCAGAACAAGCTCGTCAACTTGACGGTTTACTTTGAACATAAAAGTGGGTGACATTTTGTGGAATTGTTTTGATTAATTTTCAAATCCTAATGAAGGTTTCCTAAATTTTTTATACATGAGATGCCTGTATCAGAAAAACTTGATCGTTCATTCAAATGTTGTAAACGTTTTCTTAGTGAATTGTAGCATGAAACGAACTGTTCATCAATTTCGCTAATATCCAACAGATTTATTTACCGCCTCAACAAATCTGTCGTGAGTCTAAAATACATCTTATGAGCCGATTCTATGTTCGACAGTCACGTGCAGCTTATGCGGTTCCGTTATGTTTTATGTCACACCGAAATCAGTTCACGATGGAATCTACAAGACCGCAACGAGGAGGTTGGTGCTTCACTAATTACAAAACATGACTGGTTTTATCTAAAAAGTTGGATCCGCACAAAGTACTTACAACATACTTTCTGTTTACGCATAATTTTTTTTGAAAATGCTAATCATGTCTAGATTACCGGACGGATTCCTCCTCAAAACTCTCACTCCCGGGTTGTTTGTCCCAAATGTGAAATCTAGAGAAAATTTAACCTGAAGAACCTGACAATCAATGGCCGTGAGTCTTGGCGATACTACATCTAATGGCTACTTGTCATGCGTTATGATGGAATATCAAGATGTGAAATGCCACACGATTTCGGAAGACTGAAAATAACTCTAGAAATTTACTGCAGAGATTCTCAGGAGACACTTAACCTACAGACTTATACGATCTACCCTTCCAATGTTTACGGCCCTGAAAAAATGTTCACTGCTGTCAAATCAAATAGTTGGTCCAAGTACCAACACGCAGAACATATGACGGTAAAGATATGCCCCACTGAACCTGTATGGAGCGACCGCTGATTGTTTGAAAGCCATAGAACATATGGGGTGTAGTCGTCCCGCCCAGTTAAGACGATGGTATCGTCACAAGTTGTGTTGATCAGTTTCAGTAAATCGACAGGTTGTCACAATTTCTGCTACTCAATTTTCTGTCTCTCACAGGTACAGTGGACAACGCACAGGGAAGCTCTGGTGTTGTAATCACGGTCCACACAGCAGCTGCTCTTTAATAACCCATGGTTGGCCGTGTTCTTAAGAGGTGGCCGGTCGTGATTTAAGCTGGAGCAATTAAATAAGAAAGTCCAAGTGATTAGATAGCTGTTAATTAGGCGTGTAGATAGACCTTTTCACCCGTTATCAAGTATTCAGTGAATCTCAAGAAGTCCGTTGTAGAGTACCGCTACGTTGAATCATACGTGCTACTAGTCATGCCATCAGCTGGACATATTATGAGCTAAAGTATGTTAACTGCCCCCGTCATGTTGGATAGAATGACACTGAGGAATCTGTAGTTCTTGTGACTCATTAAGATTATGACAGAACTTGGTCGAGTCCCCATGTCTACCTTGGCTAGGCAATTGCCGAATGACCAAGCTTTTGACGTCATCTCTCTTCGACAACGAGATTTCGTGTGGACGTAGAAGGTATGTTCATATCTAGGGGTTTCTAAGGAGTTGTTGAGTACGTAAAGTTGAGAATTTTGAACACTCTGGTGATCACTGACGCTCAACGAAGCGATTCTTGTCGTTGGAATACGAAGCATTCAAACATTTCTTATCGCCCTTTGGAGGTTGGATGGTATAGTGGTATTGACATGTGCAGTGGTAGACGTAAATCGGATCTTGTTCAGGTTTCCTGCTGTTTTGTCAATAATGGTTTGTTTTAGACCGAACAGTATTCTTTTAACTGACTATATCGTCTAAAAACGCCTGAACCACTGTATGTCAAAAGGCATCAAGAGATGGACCATCGCATACCTCTGCGTTCAATGAACCAACATTCCGGTTTGCTACTGGTAACGTATCTGACCCAAATCCGGGCAGCGATAAATACATTTACAATGCGTACTATGGACGTCAAATACCAAATATATACTCGTTCAGCCAGTTCTGGCAGGTTGCCTAACATTCTAATTCTTTTGCATTGACAGTTTCAGTAGTCAGAAAATTATCAACTTTTTGGGCTGCTCAAAACACATGTTCGGATGTCGTTGCCTCCTTGTGCTCTCGTAATTGGCAAGTTCTCCCTTCCGGACTACCTTCTGATAGCATTTCGTGTAATAACAATTTTTCGTTATATGTCCTGATACGGCCGGTACCTCAGAAGACAAACACAATTAATAAAACAGATTTTCCTTAATATTCTCAGATGGATTAGCACTAAATGGGGTTTTTAATTTAATCGTTGTTCAAGTGTATAATTTACTTTTGTCCCGCACAAATATCGCGTCATATTTAGCAGTTTGCCCATTTTGCTCAGGGACATATGGGACAACAATATCATCCAGCTCCGTTAACAAGAACACGAACAATTCTTCAGGGAATTAGATCCGGAAGGCAAAAAATAACAGATTTTTTTACATGACGTGGCAAATGTTTAGTACAGATACGTAGGTGGCAACTTCCTTCCTTCTTCTGGTGTACAACCACATCATTCCCGTTAGATAACTGGTGTGCTCTGTGTTCTCACAAAAGAAATATCAATGAGTTAGGTGATGCGCGCATAATTTCGCTTCCCATAAAGTGTGTATTCAAACTACATCTAATAGCACGCACTCCTGTATTACTACAAGTTTTTGACAACTACACACTAGCCAGAATGATTGCCTGATTAGCCACAATAGGTCCTCATTCATACTGTGGTGGCTGACCGAGACGGAGGCGCGATTATTCTAACATTCGCTGGAACATCTTAACATGATAGTACGGTACGGCCAAATTTCATAGTCGGTGGATTGTGGACAAAACGGACAACCAGATGGATTGTCGTTCAATGAGCTCGTTCCAACGGGTGAGAAGTGACAAGCAACAAGCACAATATCAGGCAAAAGTGCGTATGAAATGTAATTGGGAATCGCCACTGCTTTGTCGACGGGCATTCCGATTGTGAGAACGTGCGAGTTGGACAATAAAGATTGTTCTTTATTGAACAGCTTTTTGCTCAAATAAGATTATCGACATTAAAGCTCTACGCCGGATGTTGTGGCTAANTTTTCACATCCGGCCATTAGCTTAAAAGCACCTTAAAAAGCGAGTTATCAGCTCTTTCTATTTCCACTTCACACTGATCAAATATCATCAAGAGAAAGAACTACGATTTTCATTTTATCCGACGATACTGAGTTGGGTGTGACTCTACACTGGATCAACGCAACACTGCTTTTCCCACTTGAATTAGTGGTCCAGATATCTGAAAAATTTGCGAACATTACGTCTTCATATGACGCTGGCAATCGTAAACTGAAGCCGGTAGTTCTACGCCGAATTTCAAGTGTTCACGTCCCATCTACCTCCGTATGGCTAATATTTGATGATTATTTTAGTATAAAGCACGTATTAGTCTGTTTACCTCAATGATGTTTCTACAAAGACTTAGGGTCCCGGTTCTTTGTACGTTCCCTTGTAACTGTTTCCAAATTGACAACAGCTCATTTTGATTATTATTATTGATTATTATTGATTATTATTCTAGACTATCTCATCATCTAAGCCTTCCTCTGTAGTTGCCCTCGGTCTCACAACTGTACACCGTAAATTTTTGAACATATCAATAAAATCTACGTCGACTTGAAATGCTCACACACTTGCTTAATTTCACTTGAAAACCTAGAACGGTGTTGACAACACGCTTTCAGGATATCAGCCATCCTCCAACTTCAGACGGATTCCAAAATTTGTGAAGTAAGGCAGTATGATCTTTGCACAGAATCGTGTATGTACTTGTCCAATCACACGATTCAATAGAGACCACTACCTTGCAAAAATATTGGTCAATTCAGAGCCAGTTTCATCAGAACGACAAAATGAACCCATTTTTAATTTTTCTGCACATTATTAAGTTCACATGTTTGCTGATGCACTGTTTGCAAATAATGTAGTTCCTGTTTGTTGAATTTTTCATAGCTCGTTTGTTACGCTTACTGTTTTGTATTTTGTATAATGCAGGGCGATTGGTTCGTTGAGGCATGTTTGGTATGTTTGCAGAAATCCGATCCCAAATTTGTCCTTATTTGTCCGCTGTGTGCAGCAAACGAACATGATGAATTTTGTGTCATGACTGTGCAAAAAATGTCGATTTCTTCCTTTTCTCGTAATATCTTTGATTGTGTGTAGAAGCATGTTTTTTGGTATCTTTGACATGCTCTCATCTTCCTCCGTACATGACTGTTTCAATGGACTGAGTTCCCGTTGATTGGTGAGGACTTGCGCAGTCGTTTGTGGTTGCCTCATTCACAGAGTTTTTTTCTGTTCGATAATTTGTGTACCCGCTTGTTCACATCCAATAAGAGACAGCAGTTTCAGTATACTTTATAAACTTGTACCGTAAAGATTCTTATCACTTTCATTACCTCTCCCGAAGTCATTTTATTTGGATAATTTAAATTAGCGTTCTTTGAATCGTTTATTGCATGTTACTGAGTGAATTGTCCTGGGGTGCCATATACAATTTAATATTGCTTTTGATTATTTCTTACCGCTGAACGCAGGATAATGTTGATAACCTCACTTTCCAAGGTATTCAAAGGAAAGCCCTTTATTGATTTGACTTAGTTTGGACAAAATCCAAAGATCCAAAGAGAATGCTTCTTCATGTTGATTGCATTTCATCAATTTGCCGATCCTCCTATTTGTTGGTCTCAACTAATTCCCTGCCCTCGCAACATGTTTAACGCGGTACGTTTTCCTCTTAACACCTGAGAACTAGTTGTTGAACAGAACTTGGAAACAGGAGTATTGTACGGTATGCCTCGCCTTGCTGTCGCTCTGCCGGCGGTGGCGGCAATAACGACAACAACGCGACATCCCAACTTTGTCGATCAAGCACGAAAATCCGTGTAGTCTCTGTTTAAACCATCGCTCGGTACTAGATGATGGTGGCTGATAAGATCAAATGTATTTGTCCAGCTGCACCGACAGAGTTAACCAGGAGGAGCACTAGGGTCGGGCCTGATTAGTGGTGTGCGTCCAGCTGACAAACGTCCGGACAGCGACCAGCGGTTTGGTAGATGTTAGCCTGGGTTTGAGCGGGGCGGTTTGACTAAATGCAGCTGCGTTCAAAGCATATGCCCATCCTTAGTCTGTACATCAAACACTTGGGTACCTCATAGTAACCATGCACATGCTCAGACGTGTGTCAATTAACAAAACACTTTTCCATTGGGCTGACTCAGTTTGGCAGCGGAAAGTTCTTTTGATTCCGAAGTTTGATAAGGTACCTGACTGTGTGGAACTTCACTGTCCTGGTGTGGTTACCCAGGTTAGTTAAGGACCAAAAGTGTCTCTATACACCATTTAGACCGCTGTCACATTCACTGATCGACTTTCGCTGGAAGCGAAAATCTTCAGTGGAACTCCTTGAGTCGGCGCTCTATTTAGCTGAAAAGTTGATAGTACAACTAAATACGCGTAGGAAATAAACGCTCTTCTACACACTTTCTGTTACTGATCAGCTACAACTTAATTTTCAGTAGTATGAAACGTAAAACTGGTTTC
>QNGE01003115.1:0-21538 GCA_008508345.1 Paragonimus westermani
GAGTAAGATTACTCGCGAAATGAAATTTTAGGTAAATGGGAATCAAGCAAAGCTTTAAGACGATCTCTAGAAGCGATGCTGACGACCTCAGAATGAAGGCTATTACAATGGTTAATAGCCCTAACATTAAAGGACTGCTACCTTAGAAAGGTCCGAGGACGAAGCTTGTTATGTCCTAGCTGGCCGTTATCATCCGCTACAGTGAAGAACTGTTATGCGAGACCTATTCTAAAGAAGTGGGTGAGTATCAAATCACCGCGGAGTCGTCAAACTTCGGGCGGATACAAGTCAAGAATCTCAAGACGAGACTCGTGCGTGATTTTTCCTTGGCCCGCGCCCAGCTTGGTAGCCACGTGCTGGACAAGCTCCACAGCTAACATGTCTTTCTTGAGGCCAGTATACACGACCTGATTCGCATATTCGAGGACCAACCTCACATAAACCCCGTAAACCGTTTGAACCGCCTTTTGTCTATGCGGAGGAAAGTGCGCTTATTTATCTTAAGAGCGGCAAATCCCTTTTTACCGCCATCTCAATGTGATAGGCGGAAGACAAGTTAGACGACCACCAGGTGCCAACATCTTTCTTCAGATCAGTATCTATATCTTCTATGCTGGACGCACTGTGAATCACGATGGCCTTGCCAGAATCTCCACCCAGAGACATGTGACCACATTTATTGTCCGTCCAGCGCTTGATCCCGTCAAGATCAACCTGTAATTCACTGGGTTCAGCGACATTGCAGACTTTTGGGTGATTGGCCTATAGGAGGGCGTCGTTAAGGATATTGTTCGGAATGTGGTAGATGTGAATGGGAATACCATATGAACTAGCAACGACCCTTGGAGAACCCCCGCAGAGATTGAAGAGGGAGACAGAAGGTCTTGTCCGATCTTAATTCTAAAAGTTCTATTGTCAAGAAAGGAGACAATCCAACGAAGAACCTAGCCTAAAATACCATAGACTTCCATGTGCGTTTCAGAAGACCGTGTGGAACATGGTCAAAAGCCTTGGCGAAATCAAAGAAGATAGCAGCTGATATGAGGCCATTGTCTTTGGCCTCCGTCAGGATATCCATGAAAATAAGCATGTTTTTTGTGCATAACCGGTTAGGAAGGGAGCCATGCTGCGTGGAAGAGAAAAGGTGGTTTGATAAGTAGTGACTGAGGATGGCACGCTTTAATTGGTGCTCCACTACCTTGTATAGAACGCTGCTAAGGCTGATTGACCGATAGCTAGCCGGAGAGTGACGGTTTCCCACTTTGAATATGGTGTGAGCGTCGCTTCTTTCCATGCGCTAGGGAGATCCCCAGCCTGGAGAGTTTGCTTAACCGGTTTATAAAGTGGTTCTGCCAGACTAGCGGCTGCTTCTTTGAGTATTCTGGAATGGATAATGTTAGGACCCATTGCACTGTACGAATTAACCTTGAGTAAAGGGTCTTCAGCATCTAGCACAGGAAAATCAGCGGTAACAAGAGGTTGCTGGAAGTTCTGTGGTGGTAGAACAGGGTGCCAGCTCGATGGTGCGGTGCCGCAGACCGCCGAGTAGTACTCACTGAATAACTGGGCCACAATTAGGGGGTCAGATGAAGTCTCCCAGTCGGGCAGTCGTAATAAAGAACTGGAGATTAAAACTTTCACATAGGCTTGAATAGGAATATTTGTTCCCATGGACCATGAGGAGAAATTTCTCCTGTACCGGCTTGTTGTGTTCGTGGATTCCCCCCACACCTATTTTAAACAATGTGGAATGCGCCTAGGTCCTCCTGGTTTTCGGTAGTTTATGTTTTGCGAATAAATGGGAACGGTCACCGAAGAGACGACGTACTCTGCGCAGAAAAGTTGGCCTATGAAAGAAATTCCACGCCTTGCGTGTTACAAATAAGTCGTCCGCTTTCTCGAATACGCTTTGAAACGTGCGGTATTTCTGGTCCACAATGTCGAATTCATTAAGAAGTGAGCCTGGGCAGCTTCCCAGGCCGTTTAAATCAGCCTGCTTAAAGTTTCGAGCTATGGACCTTTTTGATGGTTGTTGTAACCAGTAACAGATAAGATCAAAGGTTAGCACAGAGTGGTCACCGTGTCCAAGTGGTGGCTTGATGAGCACTCTGTCTACCAGGTGGATTTCATTAGTGATAACTAAGTCGAACAGAGATGGAGTCTAGCCAAAACGATGCCGCCTGGGGGCGCTGACGTTCTGTGACCACGCCATCCGACGTATCAGCGTCGATAAGGAAGTCAAGAATCCCCTTTCACAGTCCTGGCGATAAACTGATGCCCAGTTTATCTTGGGTGCGTCAAAATCACCCATAATAAGCAGATGATTAAAGCGTTGTAAGCCTAGGAGGTTTTCCAGGCTTACCAGAGAGGCGTAGTCGTCGGGAAGGTCTAATGAAGAAGAACGATAAATGACCCCCACTGGGAGCCAGTCTTGGCCACGCAGTGGTAGTCAAAGCCAAAGAGCGTCACATTTATCCGAGGAATGGAAGCTACCGATAACCGTGGGTGTCGGGAGACACTGCTGATAAAAAATCGCCGAACCCCTATTCTCCTTCGGGCAGAGTCAGCCTGGTAAAATAATTATACCGGGACACTCATTTCACTGCCAGTGATATCACCCGTAAGCCTGGTCTCTGTGAAAACGAACATGTGGGGTTGGGTGTCATGAATTAACCGTCCGATTTCCGGCAATTTGTTGACCGGACGCAGATACTTCTTATACATGCACTTGAAAGCTAACCCGTCGATGAATTTTGCGAGATAGCAGAGTGCGAGGAGGTGCCTAGAAAGGAATGTCTAGGATCGACAAACAAATGAATAAATGAGTAATTTCAGCCATTTAGCGATTTGTACACGGTTGAATTGTGGAGCCTGAATTACCCGAAACCATTCAGTCCGTCCGTTTTGTTGCCCAGTGGTTATTTGTTAACCTGAAGGGCAAGCAGTGAAAACAGAGTGCACCACCACTCTTGGGGGTTACAGAAAGTACCAAGAACAGAGTAAAATGCTAATCTAACAGTTTTCTAAGTAGGTAGGAGTCTGATAACACTTTGAAGCGGTCCCTAGAGCAGCAGCTAACAACCTCTAATGGAAGTTCGTTCTAGTGGCTGATAACCTTGTAAGAGAACTGTTACCTGAAGAAGGTTCGAGGTCAAAGTTTACAGTCTCTTGTCGTGACCCGTTCAATTGTTATCAAAAACTGAAATAAAGAATTGCTGCATGAGTTCTGTGTTAAATGAAGAGTATGTGCGGATTAAGTCACCGTCGTGTCCGTGAAAGTGAGGTGGACAAGCATCGGGAATTTCAGGATGACACTCGTAAGAGAAATGTCGCAAGCCAATGGCCATTTTGATGACTACTTGCTGGACGCGATCAAAAGCAAGTGTGCCCTTTTTCAAACTGGTGTAAACGGATTACACTGTAATAGGCTGGGATTACGTGCATCCCAGATTTTTCACTCATCAGCATCCAGGTGATTGTTGCTAGAAATTACCTCGGGGATATCATTTATGTATATCAGAAACATCAGTGGATCAAGTACGGAGGAGCTCCCGCTGTTACCCAGGGAGTGAAGGAAGAGCTGAACCGTTTTTCACTAGGAAAAGAAGTAACCAACATCAGTATCTCTCCTTGGGTCCCATAAGCTGCCAGGTAATGTGCGAAAGGATCATATGGGACACGGCCAAAAGTTTGACGGACTCGAAGAAGATAGCATCCGAGACATGACCATTTTTCTTCGACCTTCGTCAGGCTGTCCATGCGGACTAGCATATCGGTTGTGCACGACCGATCGAGAAAAAAAGCCATATCGGTTAAGAGGGAAATGTTCCTTCAAGTGGAAATTCCTGAATTGCGCGTTTCAACACGTTGCATTATCTTGCATGGGACACTGAAGCTGATCGACCGAAAACCAGCAGGAGAGTGATGACCACCTGCCTTAAATATAAGTGTGACAGTGGCCTCTTTCCATGCTTTCGAAAAGGTGCCGGTCCGAAATACCTGATAAAACAGATTGAACAAGAGCGCTGCCAAACCGAGGGCCTGTTCTTTGAGGAGCCGGGGAAGGACCGCGTCTGGTCCCACGATACTATAAGGATTTATCTTGAACAAGGCATTCTGAACGTCGAGAACATAGTATTCAGCCGTCATGAGTGGGTATTGGAAGTTTATCCTTGGGAGTTTTGGATGCCAGTTTGGCGGATCCATGTTGTGGAATGTTAAAAAGATTTCTCTGAACATCTCGGCAACCACCTGGGAGTTGGAGGAGGTTTCCTCGTCTGAAAGCTGGAGGCGAAGCGCTGAGGGCTAAGTTTTTCTCTGACAGCTTATGTACTCGAAAAGAACATTCTTATTCACACGGGCTACCAGTAGAAGTTTTGACTGTGCCTGTTGGGCGTGTTAACCGATCTCCCGATTTCACCAGTTTCGTGCAGAGCGGATGGCTTCTAGATCTTCCGACCTTCCGTTAGCTTCTGGTAAGAGAAAGGACGAGAACGTACACCAAGAAAGCGAAGTATGTTTCGCGGAAGCGGGGCAATTGAGGAGGACATCCACAGTACTTGAAGAACAGATGCCTTATCTGCTTCGTGAAAGGTAATCTGAGTTCATTGAGTTCATTGCAAGGCTGTGTGTACTTGAGGATGTCCTCAAGGCGTTAGTTTGCTTTCTAGAAATTTCGGGATGAAGTCTTCTTGCAGCATTTTGGGTACAGTAATAGATGAGGTCAAACACTAGTAACATATGGTAATATGTCCCAGTGTTGGTTTGATGACTACTCTATCTACTAGATGATAACTGGATCAAGCAAAAAGGGTGTCTGTCCTGGATTCCGCTTTGTAGAGATCTCGATATGCTGCGTCCATGCTTCCTCGTGGATCAACATTGCCAAATGTTTCGAGAATCTGCGTTCAAATACCTGATGATTAGCTGCTATAGAATTGAGTTTGTGTGCGTATGAGTCATTCATAATACGAAGATGAAATAAAAGTTGGGTAGACGTGATACGGTCCAGGGCGGCAGGGATATTCTCGTCGTCGGATGCGCTACACATCAGCGAACGGCACATAACACCGATGAGGAGCGTTTCACATCTAAGAAGTTCGAGTTCGAACCTGGGGGCGTTGAATTTTTCTAAGGGGGTAAATTCCCGTACGACAGGTGTCACCGGGAGCTGCTGGTTTAAAGAGACGGCATAGCCCCCCATACGCCCGCCGAAGAAGCCCGCTCGGTGCGAAGAGTACTCAGGGACATGGAGTTCATTACTACTCCTATTCACTAAATGCCAGGTCTCCGTTGAGGCAAGAAGATGAAGGCTAGTTTCGCTGGCCAACTGTATGACTTCCTGTAGTTCGTTTACAGGGCTCAGAGAGTTTTCACGCACGTGAAAACTAATTCTTCCGTTGACTGGAGGCAAATAGAGACATTATTGAACAAGAAAGGGCTCAAGAAAGCAGTCTCAGTGGGAGGGGGAGTGCGCAATCAGCAGCATGGTTTTGTGAGCCCTCTTGAAGAGTGGCGGTCGTTTCATCACAGCCTGAGCATATGTGAGCGTCCCTATGTGTACGCTTCGTCCGCTTTTGTTGACCCAGGGTCAATGGTCTTCGAAACGCTCCTGATTTCGGGATTTTTGGAAGGTATTTGCAGTTCTGTACCCTTGGAAATATGGTTGTAGACTAGAACAGGACTCAGGGCGAAATGACCTTCAGTTCAGCCAAGGAAAGAGCGGTTGTAATGAGCCAAGTGTAAACCTTCTGGACGCAAAGCGTGACTCCAGCAGGCTATCTAACGATAAGGCTTAGGGATAAGGTGAGTTACGAGCAACTTCCACATTAGGAAGGGCAAGCGCAACATACCCATTCAACGAGGTCAGTTTTGACTTCATATCAGATAAAGCGTTCTATGTTTTAGCCAGAGCATTTTCTACAGAGGCCATCTCTAGTGCGTTGACATTCTCAGTCGCCCTGCAACCATAATTACGGATGTCTGGTATCTGCCTATTCGACGTGGCGGGCAGAAAGACGAGTATGACATCGGATGGGGTGTAGCTTCGTTGAAAAAGACAGCTCATCCAGATATGTGATCTTTTGAAGAAGCGACCGGAGCGTATTTGACATCCTTGGGGCCGGTACACTAAACGTGGTATCAGTGTTACCGTGCCTGGCACTGCACACATTTCTGAACACTCATGCGGTAACGGAATTGGTCACAAACACTAGATGCCTTCGTTCCACCAATGCTGCTGGATCTTGTGCGTGCCACTGCATTATAGTCTGTGAGCGAAAATAACGGATGTTAAAGAAAAAGAGACACTGGGACAAAAAACATACCATAAAACCCAAATAATTAAATGTGAAATAAATTAGTACGTTATCGAATAAAAGGTCCCGGTTGTCGGATATGATTTTTCGATGCACTTAGCACCAAGAAGGTAACTTAGGAGTACATAATGAGAGTGGAGAAATTTAAGCCAAATTTCTCGTTACCTGCGCATAATGAAAGAGTGGAGACTGGAGTGAGAAGCAGGAGGTTGTAAGAATCCCGTACCGCGAAGCACAGAATCTCGAATTCCTAAAACAATATCATGCTAAAATTGGGAATAATGCGAAGTATTATAGTCAGTGCAACAAGTGTTGATAAAGACTAACCTTGAAAAAAGTAGAGTTAGTAGAAACAGCGTGGTCAGGTCAGGTCACATCAATTCATTTCAATGCAGAAGACAAGTGACGGCCAGAGAACAGGAGTTCTAGATACTTACGTCAATAAATCCAGGGCCTTCGACACCCCGACTGCACATTTCTCGGTTTCTCCTCCTGTGGCTCCGTTGCAGCAGACAATAACACTACCAGCAGGAATTTATGCCTACAGAACTGCCATCATCACTCGAAAGAGTTCGTACGCATGTGAGAACGCCTACGAAAACTTTTCAGCTTGCGTCCTGATATACTACATCGGACCGGCGCATATACCCCAGAACCCACCGTTATCGATGCATGTCCATACGTACAAACGCACACACCCTAAGAAGGTTTGCACGCGTACACAAATGGCCTGCCTACATTCTATCACGCTTTCATGGCCTGTCGTTAGGCTCCGAATAAGTCATGCTCAAATTAACTAGCAAACAAGCATGGGACAGAGGCTTCTGGTATTTTATTTCTGTTCATCGATTCAACGATTCTTGCACGGGTTCGAGGTAGGGGGCCCAAATGATTCGGATTTAGTTTATCTTGCTCAGCGCCTAGCGGGTGTCTTTTGGCCGAAAGACGGACATTGGAAACAGGGTGTTGCGCGGCACTTGTGGATTACGGTCAGTACAAAGAACAGAGTAAGATCCTTAGTCTGTGTTAAGTAAATAAGAGCTAAACACTCCTTTAAAATGGTCTGCAGAATTTCGGCTGACATACACATAGAGAATGCCTTTCCACCGGCTAATGTTGGAAAACTTTGCATAAGGAAAGTTCGGGAAACGATCTTATAGCGCTTCATAGCATGACCCTTTTAACCATCTTTAGTCGCTGAGGTGAAAATTTTTTACAGGGACATACCCTGAAAAGGAGTGTGCGAGAATTGAGTCACAGCAGATTCGTCAAAACTGAAGCGGGTACGAGTCAAAAAGCTGGAGCAGCGACCCATAAGATGCGCGCCGCATGTTGACAGACATCTTGGCAGCTGCTCGCTGAACTCACTCACCAACGCCGACCCGCAAAACTTGATTGGCGTATTTAATCAGCGGTTTATTTGCCCCTCGTGAAGTCTTCTGGATGTCTTCTTATCTGGGTGATGGAGGGTCTCTTCTATCGGACCAAGGGTAGAGAATTTTTTGACAGGCATCTCGTCATGCTACTCGAAAAAAGTGTAAGACGGCATCCAAGTGCCCAGTTCCTTCTTCAGACCTATTGGAGCAATCAGAGGTTGTCGGAGTTTCCACTGAGTGACATGCGTGCGCACCCACTATCACTCAGGTGAAGAATCGAACCGTTCAATCACCCTCTGAAAGCGCCAGAATCTGCGTGGTTTATTGTGATCATTGGCATCCAAGATTTTTAGGTCATGGGCGTATAAAACAGTGCTGCTAGAATTGCTGCTCGGAAGCTCCCTGATGTGAGTAAGAGACAGAGCGGGACCTGGCACCAGCCTTTGGGGAATCTTCGCAGAAATCGGGGAGTCATACAAAAGGATCGGTCCGGTTTCAACCGTAAAAATTCTGTTATCGAGAAGAGAAGTGATTCACTAAAGAACATCCCGTTGAGAACACGCAAATTTCGGTTCAGTTCAGTTCTCCATGCAGCACTCAGCTCAGTTTACATGTGAGGTCAAAAATGACATCCACAGGGACTTAAGGGAATGCAAAACATGTTTTCCCAGGCTATGCCGATGTGGCTGCACACGAAAATTTTCGAGGCAGTACACTTTTCATCGTTGAAGAGCACAACACAGCCCGCCTTGCGCTACTCTCTTGGTCACTATTATTGTCCCCAGACCAGACAATAGCTAACCATTAAGTGCTTTTAAGCCGTGCTTGAAATGTACAGCTGACTTTTGGACCCCACTTTACTTTTTCAGTTGTGTGTTTGATGTGGCCACAATTCGATTGCTGTTCAGGGAAGACATTTCAAACTGCTAGCCGGGAAGAACCGGACGCCACCGGCGATCAGGTCATGTTACAGAACAATGCAAAGTCCTTTGCCACTCCTACACTTATGATGATGCGAGCGCCACATTTTAAAATTTCCAACCTATGGACTTGATTTGATGCTTCCCCGCAACAATTGCGCACCCTTTACATCGTTTTACCATCAGCGTTCTGATACAAACAGTGCATCGTCCCTTTGTCTCATCAGATTTCCTTCCAGATCCTTATACAACCAGCTGTCAGCATCTGCGCTGCGAAACGAGGATGGTGACCAAACAGCCAAAAGTCAGAGGTCAGTCGACATGGGATCACCACTGATAGGTGACTTAGTCCTGGACTTTGGAACCCCTTATACATATGGATAGAGACGCTATCACTCAGAACCTGTGGGTCTCTTTGATGTGTTAACACAAACTTACAGTAGTCTTGTGTCTTCTCTCTTTGTTCGACACAGGACTCCCGGTGTTCCGATTTGCCAACAATAAACATCGGGTATCTTCAGTTGCTTGTGGTTGAGTCTATGAAATGTCACACTGTTATGTGTCGGCGTGCTGCTGAAGTACTGGCGTCCCTTCGGTATTCGATTTTCCAATCCACGTAAATGTCTCTTACTCGGTTTTTAGCCCATGTTCGCCATGGTTACATCTTTTCGTAGACTAGATGCTCTAAACCTTACTTCAGGAAAACAGTCTCACAGTGTTTTTATACCGTACGGAGTTGGCTCATGAATTCTGCAAGTAGCCCGAGTCGAAATATTCTACCTGACTATCACGAATAATGCATCGTTTATACTACTGGCGCTGGCCGTTTCAGATAGGCTCTGGAACAATGGCACTAGTGTTCATTTGAACAGGCCGCATTTCAACACCGTTCTACAGCATTGTTTACGCCACTTTGGTCTTTGATTGTGTGGGTCGCGTACAGGTTCCGCCGGGCTTCTGGCTTATTCTTTCTCACAATGACACATTAACTGGACTACGGTTGGAACCTCTTCTGCCGAAGAAGACTGTCCCTAAGTGTCCTCACGCTTAAGAAAGTAGGTTCGCGGTTTTAAAGGGTAAACAAAGTTAGGTCGTCTTGGTTGTATACTTCAACGCCTACTAGCTATTGGTTACACCTTATATGATGATACTTGCCTGATATGTGAAGTCAATTTCATTTGTAGAAAATAGTGTATCTTTGCCCACTGGCGAAGATATTCCATAGGCGAGTAAAGCCTATGCAGCTTCGGGGGGTAAGTGGCTTCCGGGTGGGATCACGGAAATGGTTGCTTACTGGTGGATGAACCAATTTTTATAGCTTCACTTTTGACACATTTTCTTTGTCAACTACTTCTGACCAACAAACTAACTCCACCGTTACAGATGGGCTTCGTTCATGCGGACAACACAGTCGTGTAGTTACTAGATTGTGGCAAATACTGGGCACGCACTCCCACTTCGAATCTTATTAAGACCAAGCATTGTGGCGCTTTCGAGAAATAAACTGGAGTAGGTTAACTGAACTTATCAGACGAGCACACTTAAGCGCCTGTGGGGCTAGTGAAAGTCGGATCACGTATTTCATGCACATTACTGTCATACAGCCTGGTAATCTTCGTCGAGTCCACTTGGAAAGGTGATGAACGTGAAATGAGATGACTTCACAGTGTACATGAGGTGAAGGACGGGATACACTGGAAGCAATTAATAATCAACAACCACACTAATTTCACGAGTGGTTTTCTACATGGTTATGCTCAGCATCTGACGACCGTCGTGTGCGTGATAGAACGTCGGGGATCACGCCACCTGTCTTCATCTACCCTATTCTCGTTTATGCTTCTTTGCCTTACATTCAAAACCTCGGCGACGATTACGAGCCCTGATTGCGAATACCGACACGGCCATTTAAACTTCATGGGGGCAAATGGTTCTTTCGATCAGCGCTAATTTAGGTGCACTACTAATGCCTTATATTCTCTACTTATCAGGGCGCGCAATTCAAGCGTCCTTATTTCTTACTTCTGGGCAGTTTTTATGTGCATCTCGTTTTCTCTTACGCCTTATCGCCTCGTCATCAAGTGATTTGTTCTATTCGGTCGTGAATGCGAGAATCGTTGGTTTGGGACCTTATGTTAATGCATGTCTTTCATCACACGTTGGGGTGAGTGTAAAGACTGTAGATAACTACAGACAATACAAAATACCGACAAACATATAGTACTACAGATGTGAAATCTGGCAGCACGGAAGGCGTAATCATAGAGAACAGGATCGCAGTTTTAGAAAATTTGGCGTACACATTAGGAGAGAAGACGGTTTGCTTGTTCTACAGAATTGGCCCGAAAGATAACATGATATATTAATTTACTTTTCACGAAGTAATGTATGAGCTAACTCTTCAAATATTTCAAAGCCATGCCAGGAATTACATCGAAAGGTGTTTTTGAGGAAGTTCGTCACTAGATGATACAAGCATATATACATGGCGTTGAAATTATCAACCCGTGTGAGAGAAAACTGGAAATGTCCAAATCTGGCGAACAGCCGGGCCGCCTGCAGCAAAGAAGACTTCAGTGATTGCCCGGAAACATCTAAAAGTTGAAAATCTCGCAAACTTTTCCTTCCGTATGAGGTGTGTGCTCGCACGTCAAAGACTGCTTCTCTCAACAGCAGATATGTGTGGGTTAAGAAAAATAGTGCACTGTTGTGTTGTTTGAGTAAGTGCAGGGTGGTCGCATGTAGAGTGGCAAACAATACACATGTACTTTCCGATAAAGGCTCTGTGCGGCATGAATATTTATTTTTTTGTTAATAAAGCACATATCGTTGGTAAGCAAGTCTATCATGGTGGCTGGCGGTGATTGGGTAACCAGCAGACACTTCTGTAGCGAATACCATACGACACTCAGAACTGCATGCGGAGTTATGACGTCAGTTTGTTTTTCGTAGCCGATATTTCGACCGAACTTCACATTTCATCAAAAGTGAAGGTTGTTGGATGGTTAGCAAGAAGGGTTTGGAGCAGGGTGGGTAGCACAAGTGGGTAAATGGTGGTCTTGTTGCGATTACGTAAAGTGCACTGAGGGGGCGGTTTTCTCGCAGTTTTATGTGGAGAATTTTGCATTGTCGTCGGCAGTTCGTTGATACCGGCTGCCATTTATCATGGCCTGAAGGTTTCTAAGTCTTGTGATTCGGGTTGTTTTCAGAATGAGTAGATTATCACGAATGGACATGTATATGTGGGTCAGACTACTGTGTTGCTGTATGCGTGTGCCGAATGGAATTCCATATAAGATCACTCCGCTAAATTTACCAGTAGGCTCCCATTTGGTATTTTCTGGCTACCTTGGCAGTGTGTGCATAGTACCACGTGTGTCCAAGGTTATGTTGAATTTCCAGCGGTTTCGTAAGTATGCAATGGGTCAAATACTTGATAACGTGTGGGCGAATGAGACAGATACAAAATACTATTCCAAGCAGACTGGTTTTGAGGGAGCCTGGTAGCTGGAAAGGGTTTCAGGTAGTACTATGGAAGCGGAGACTAATAATAGAATGACTGACTAAGAGGTTCAGATTCAACTGAGAATATTGTGCTACAGAAATGTGACAAGCAGAAATACCTCCAAAAATGTCGGTCTACCTTTGAGCACAGTGCAATATTCCAACGGGTTAAGCGCTGGCGACTGTATACACGGTGTCCGACGATAGCAATCGAAACAGTGATGTCTACCTCACAAAGCAGTAAAGCCACGAATTGACGAGAAACATGCATTGGTACAAAACGGATGCTGATGGAGCTTCACTTCACATTGTTTCCTTGTCCATATATACAGGGGCTCCAGAGTCCGTGATTAAACCACAAATCAGTAGTGGACTCACTTTCATTGGCTTCGGACCTGGGTTGACCATCTTGCGCATCCTGGTGCATGGACGCCGCCAGCCCGCGTGTTCGAATGCCTGAAAAATAACAAAAGGAAACATATATAGTAAAACAAAATGGTGATAATTGCATGCTTTTACAGCGAAAAATTGAAAATATGATGTTACTGTTCTGCTTGCCAAAATAGAACGTATGCACTCGTCAGATTCTCGAAATTTAGGAAGGTTCATTGAGACTGTTTAGTAACATCATCCGTGTGGGAAAATTTCGATAACGAATGAATGCGTCCTTTTTTCATACCCGCGAAAAATAAATTTAGGCAGTGTAATAGGCAAGCCGGACGTTCTGGGTTCAACTGCCCGTTACACACTTAGAACAAATTTGCGCAAGGTGGAAACACCGTGGGACGGTGTCCTTCTAAAGTACAGGTTGCGACGATAGACCTGAAAACGGAGACAACAGATACAAACATGAGCCGCAGGCCGATCAAGCCATGCACAGCCGCGTGCACCCGATAAACCACAAATATCTCTATAATGTTTGGAGCGGAAGCGGTTTTTAATTCACCAAATTTGCCATAACTCTGAGACATAGTTAAATTCGTGAAATCGCTTTACTCCGTAACTGGAAATCTTTATGTCTAATTTTCCAAAGGCATAGGGAATGGATGTCCGGTATTTCAGTGGCATAGCGACCAGTGGAAAAATAACACTAAGTTGCACTCCTCGTGATTTCGGGAAATTTGTGGCGGAACATAATGAAAACCAATGCCATCAGCGCAGTATGATACGCTGTTTTCGGAAGATGTGTGTGAGCAAACAAGAAAACTTGATTGTGCTTTCCGCGCCTGCATTTTAGTGTAGCGTCTAGAGTTCAAAGTTATATTTTGCCATTAATTCTCCTGTCTTTGTATATACCGTTTCGTTAACCTCGTCTGTACGCTCGTTTGAAAGCATCACCATCATTTTTTGAATTTGATTGCCATCAACAATAAATCGGGAATTACCGTGCAACGTCTCTCTTCTTCATCACCGTAGATGTTTGGGCTGGTGAAGTAATCACACGGTGAAATTGTCAGTTTTGCACATTTGTTGATATTTCGACGCCGAACGTTCGTCATCCTACGTCGCGTTCGGAAATTTCCATCGACCATCGTCCGAGACTACTCCTCGGTGCTCTCCTTTCCTCGGGAGGTGGCCTATCCAGTTCAACAGATTTTGACTTGTCAGTTAGTCATTCTCATTTCTATATATGCCTTTTTTCTTGCACGCACGCCTTTGGTACACACCCGTTACCGTTACAGCTTTCTTGATGTTACCATATCTTGGTTATTCTTATCATTCCATCCATTTGACCACTACAGTCGTAGAATCGTGAAGATTAGGATTTTTATAAGGCTGCAAACGTAAGGCACATCAGCAAACTGGTTGCAACATGGAAGTATGCGTAAAATCTGGGCAGTCAACGGTAATTTTTAGTTACCTTCGGCTTGCCTAGCCATTCGCTGCCGCCACGATTGTACGTTTTAATGAAGGCGTGACGTACGCTGGAATGCGGACAAGGTACGTTGCCTAACGTGCGACACCGAGCAACAGTTTACACCTAATAATTTACAAAAGTTCAGTGCAGTTCTTTCAGAGTACGAGTGAAGGTAAACATGCCCTATGCTGGAACACTTGACTGCTCTGTTGATTTTTCCTGGCTTACGGATGAAGGCCAGCAGTAACATACGATTAAATACAGGCGAACGAGTGAAGTCACTGAGAACGAACACGTGGGGGAGCCGCCTTGAATGATCTGTTTGTAGTCTTTAAAAAGTGGTATATACTACATCTGTCCTTCAGTACAGAATGTCTTCATTGGTTTGCATGCGTTCTGGGTGTCCTCCCGGATGACTGAACCCATGTATCACGAGAAGTTCTCATCATCTCGTACATGGAATGTGATATCTGCAAGATTACTGTTCACGCGCATGAGAAAGAACTCACTTTCTTTAATTATATCAAAAGGGTAATCACTCCAGGTCATACAGATTTACGCTTTCTCGGACTCGCGTACAAATGGCACACTGTCTGCGGACCGGTTTGAATCGACATTCATTATAGGTGCTGTGCGGGATCTTTTTTTACAATCACTGGAGGAGTGTGTACAATGACAGAAGTAGAAAGAACTAACAAATGTGTGAATTTAAGAAATACATCTACCAAGCGTGCGTAGTTGGAGCTGCTTACCACTGGATAGACAGTCAATTATCTCTGCCATCTGAACACATTCACAGTGGAAAATCAGTTTATCCGCATCACAGCGATATCCGTCTGTATCGGTTCACCCCGTCCCTTTTTCAGACTTCTTTACACATATCGGCTACTTAGGGCTTGCAGATGCGAGCATGAAGAAATGGTGCAAAGAAAAACCAGTTTCAGCACGTTCCTTCATTTTACTGTCGAAGGCAAAAGTGCCATTAAAAGAGGTCACTACCCTGCAGCTGATGGAGCCACGCAGTTCAACAAACAAATTATACAGAACTATATATTGACGGGTGAAGTTTATTACAGTGAGGGGCCGAAGCCGCGGGCCCACCGACCTTCAGGCTGGCAAGTTGCACCCCGCTAGCCACCGCTCATGAATGGGGACGCGATTTTTGTAAACGGAGATGGACACTACAGAAAGCCTTACCGTGTGGGGGGAAATGCTTCCAGTAAAGCACTTTGGCACCACATGAAATAGTGAACTGTAACGTGTCGCGAAAAATGAACTGTCAAAACTAACAAAAGCTAACACACTCGGCACGACGGACATCCCCGCAAACACTTCTAAGTCATTAACACTTCGTGCAACGGTAATAAATCTGGGTGGTTTTTAGGGGACCATACGACTTTAGCTTAACGTACTTCAAAACAATCTTCGACCCTAGGCTGGTCCCACGAATGTCCCACGTTCTCCATCTATCTCTGAAGACACTCCTGGAACAGTGATAAAGTGCGAAACTCACGGTTCTCGAACACTGCATTGAAATCCGCAATGTACCCTACTTCCTAATAATAAGAAACTATCATCACTTGCTGATGTGATAAATATTATCTGCATCATCTTATATCTAGATAAACATTCTTTCAATATCCACGTGTTAACCTTACCACTCGCAATCAATCACGGCAACACCAGAATACCGATTTTTGAAAATAACTTACGATAAGATCGCTTTCAATTATCGACCAGCTAAAACATACAGATGAGTTTATGACACAAATGTCAGCAATATCTGCATCATCTATCAAGCTAATGAGACGGAATGTTCTCATCCACGATAACCGAAGAAATCAGGGTTTACGACTAGCAATCCAGATATGTACTTAATTTACATAATTGAAAAACAAAATGGCGCCAATAACGTGACAGAAAGCTGCGTCACAACATTATAACGGTACACTGGATGACCTTGGTTGTCTTACTGTGTCACTTTTCTCCCGAACTGAGGTGGACAAATCCGTGCACATTGGTGTCTATATAAATGTCCAAAAAATTCTCCAAATCGGAAAATCTATACATATGTTTAATGGCTTGTGTACCCATGTGTACAAAAATAAAACGTGAAATAATTTGATCTCACGTGTAACTTTGATTTTAGTGTATACGTGTACATTAAAATGAATATATATATGAATATGCGTTTATATTATATACACATGTATGTATATATATAAATTCATTCACACACGATCAATACATGCGAATTTCGAGGAGAAAATGTGGACTTAAAGTCCACGTTTAATCCCGTCAAATTCGGTAATTTCTGTGTTCGGCCAACTGGTTTCACATTCTACTCCAGGTTGTCAAAAGATGACGATTAACTGTGTGGAGGGGCACTCGTTGTGCCATGAATATGGAAGGAACATCGGGATGCGGTCTGAGGCTTCAAAGCCTCAGTCCTTGACGGATGGTTGTATCGCACCTGTGCCTAGGTCACCGCCTAGCTATACAACTGCCTCAAAAGAAGTCTTTCGGACTGCCAGAAATTTCGTTGCCTAAAGTGCCTCCTAAAAGTTGTCAAACTGAGTCCTCCTCGGCAGTCAATCTCAAATTGAGGCGACTATTACATGTACTTCTCCGCATCAAAAGCCGTGTAGCATACTTTCATAGGCGGTCGCGGAACCGACGCCGCGTGTAGGTTTCTATGCTCTTTCTGGACCGAAATTCGCTGATGTAGTTGCGAAAGTCCCGCTGAACACGACTGCGATAGTCCTGCAGGATGTAATTGCCAGAGTCCCGGAGCATACGGTTGTGAGAACCTTGTGGAACCCAGCCACACAGAGCAAGAGAAAAACTGGGGCTATATGCTGACGAAAGATTAAATCAAAGATGGCCGCATCCACCACCAGGCGCGAAGCCGCAGAGGTTAGCTATGCTCCGAGTGACCATACAGATCCCTCGAGGACACTCGGAGGGAACAAACTCGGCCAAATCTGGTAGGGTACACCCACCACGCGGTCAGTGCCTGATAGTATTCAACCCTTCTGAGACTACCACCCAAACACCGCAGTCAAGGCTGAATCACGATATTGCTGCTTTTCGAGATTTGCTAATTAAGATGTTCACAGTGGAAGAAGACCTAGCTGCGAAAACTGGTGTACGCGCAGCGTTTCACCTTGACAGGAAGGCAGATGATATTAGTACGTCATGGAGGCTACCCACATTCGTTCTGGGATCTGCATCAGAGACTCGCCTGCTTCTAAAGCGGTCGTCAGAAGCGCGCTACGCGAACGTTCGCATAGTGGAAGACCTGGCCCCAAAAGATCGTAAACGCCTGAAGGCGGCCTTAAAGGAACTGCATGAAGAAATAAAAGGGAGTCCGACCCGTTCATCCAAGATTTTCAGGTCAAGTGGAGGTGGCCTCAAGTCCGATGGAAGACCCTTATGTTCCCCTTGTCTCCCTCTGGCGAGGAGCAGCAGGGTTTCCGGCTGCACCTCCCACCATTGTCCCTTCCAGAGGCAGAGGAGCAATCTTAGGTCGGACGAGAGTGGTATACTCAGACGTTCGGAACCTCTTAAACAAAATAGACGAGGTAGAGGAGTGGGTTAAAGGTAACAACCCAGCAGTTGTGGTCCTTGCCGAGACGTGATTGTCAGCGGAAGTGTTGAATGCTGAAGCCTCCAGTCCTGGATACACCCTCTTCCGCGCGGACCGCTCTAGTGTTAGCGGTTGGCAAGCAGGGGAATTTGCGCTTCTTATTCGCGATAACATTCCCGCTGTTATCGCGCTAGCCATAGACCATACTGACGGTACTTATGAGGGACTGTGATGCGAGGTAGTTAACACAAAAAAACTCTACGATGCTCGGTGTTATGTATCGCCCCCGTGGATCGTTTCCAGTTCAACTGTGAGGTGATCTAAGGACTTTTGGAGGACCTAACCACTGTTTTATAGTGGGGACTTTAATGCATCTAACATCAGCTGGGGAACACAAGCATGCACTAGTGGTTCGTACCATTTTTCGGAGACTGCTTCAATTGGTCGTTGACGACCTGCGCTTGTAGCACCACGTGGGGGCTCCCACGCGTTTGCAGGCCGAGTGCCGCTCCAAGTCATATTTGGTGTTCTCAGCACCAGAGTCCGACATCAATGGCATAGATATTTTGCCTTCGGTAAAGAGGAGTGACCATGTGCTGTTAGACATATGGTGGGCGATAGGTGAACTACGAGCAGTACCCACCCAAGTTCGACGGAGTAACTGGGGAATTTCGCTTAGGAGAATGAGGGAGGCCGCGCGCACGTACGACTAGGTCGGCAGTGCGATCACGGCTGACGCGCATTGGTAAAAAAAAATTGGCAGTGGAACTGTCTGCCCATGACGGACCTGTATCAGCGGTCTTTGAACGAAGGCAAACTGTCAAAGAATTGGAAACAAGCAGTGACCAGTAGGCTTAACTTGCGTGCTTTGCAACGTGATGGAGCGGCTAATAGCCCGCCACATTCAGACTAACTGTAGATTCCCATTGAGAGGCAGCACAAATTCCGGAGAGGGCTAACTTGGTTGACAAACGTCCTGCTTGTCAGAGGGCGATAGGCGGAAGTAAGAGCTAACGACAAGACTCTGAACGACCTATACTGCCACCTTGGCGAGGTGGTCGGGCTTGTGTATTGTTTTGATCCGGCGGTCTATGCTGACTAGGACTGCGGTCCTTCCAGATGCAACCTTGTCCGACAGGCCAAAGGGGAGCAGTCAGACGAAAAGGAGTTACACCCATAGGTTTGTATTTCGCACTACTGACCGCGTAGGGGTGCTTAGGTAGTGAGGCACGAGCCTATGGACATACAGCAGCGGCACTGCTGTCTTCCGTATCAGGAAGAAGGGGGTTAGAAAAGGTACCTTCAAACAAAAAGCATTCCGATCGTCCAACGGTTGACCGCGACCACCGACGTATTATCCAATACGGTCGAAAAAAATTAAATAACCCTCAAAAGCTCGATGTAGCTTGGAGTACATCCGCTGCGCGCAGCAGTGTTCATAATCAGACATTATTGTCTCATTTAATGCGCCCTCGGGCTAGGCAAGCTCCTCACTGCCGAGTGAGTGAGACTCTTGAGTCATTGGCTCCGGGTATGGTCCCCCAAGAAAACCCTATATCCTGTTGTCTCGCAGGTCAGACTTTTGAGTCAGAGGCTCGGGGTGGGGTCCCTCAAGTCAACCCCCTTCCGCGGCATAAACGACCGGGAAGTATCAGAAGTTATCGTTCTCTCAACAGTGACATTACTAACCGACCACGACTTTCTCCTACCGTTTTACCCCCTATTTCTTCTGCCTTCCATGTGCCTTCGGGCGATAATTGTTTTCTGAGGCCAAGACAACTGGTAAACATTGGCGCCTTCAATGTCCGCACTCTCCGACAAATCGGTCAGCAAGCTGCTCTGGCAAGTACTCTCTCAAGTCTGGAGCTTGATGTGTGCTGTGTGTCGGAGACGCGAGTCTACGACTCTAGCACAGTTATCCATTTGAGCTCACCTCTAGATAGCTGTCGATCCAAGCGCTTCTGTCTCAGGGTTTCTGGTGACGCCGAAGCTGAATCTCACGGTCGAGCTGGAGTGGGAATCGCGCTGAGTTCCCGAGCAGAGCAATGTTTGCTCGATTGGATCCCAGTGAACAGTCGCTTGTGCGCTGTCAGACTCAATACGTCGGTAAAAGTCTGTCGACGCAAATCAGAAAGGCGTTGTGTATTCATTATATCGGCGTACGCTCCGACGGACAGCTGTCCGGATGCTACCAAGGATGCGTTCTATGACGCCCTCGTTGACCTTCTGAGGCAGTCTAAACACTCAGACATCATCATACTAGCGGGCGATTTTAATGCTCAGCTTGGTCGTCTTTCTTCGGATGAGAAGCGGCTAGGAGGTATGTTTGGTGTCCGGGCACAACGAACTGACAATGGCGAAAGACTACTACAGCTGTGCGCATCCCACGGTCTATATATTTCGAGCACTGCATTCCAACACAGGAAGAAGCACTGTGTTACTTGGAGACCTCCGTGTGCTTCTCAGCCGTGGACACAGTTGGATCATATAGCAGTTAGTTACAGGTGGCGCCACTCTGTTAAGGACTGTCGTGCCTTTTGGAGCAACCACCTGGACTCGGACCATGCCGTTGTGCGTGCCCGTTTCGTTTTGTCATTTGCCCAGAGGACTTACGCTCGTAAATGCAAGGTGTTTAACTGGCATTCGAGCGATGAGGATGTGAAGAACGCTTACCAAAAAGCGTTGGCAGAGAAGTTGCCCAGTTCGAGTCAGACGAACGATCCTAACGAACACTGGGAACAAATCGCCGGAGCTATGAAAGCGTGCTGTGAACAGGCACGCTCCGATAAGGACTGTCGTGCCTTTTGGAGCAACCACTTGGACTCGGACCATGCCGTTGTGCATGTCCGTTTCGTTTTGTCATTTGCCCAAAGGACTTGGGCTCGTAAATGCAAGGTGTTTAACTGGCATTCGAGCGATGAGAATGTAAAGAACGCTTACCAAAAGGCGTTGGTGAAGAAGTTGCCCAGTTCGATTCAGGTGAATGAATCCGCCGGAGCTATGAAAGCCTGCTGTGAACAGGCATGTTCCGAAGGAGCTGTTCAGTTTCGACAGAACTGGATTTCCGTCACGTCGATAAATCTTATGAACATGCGTCGCTCTATCCTACGTGGTTCCGAATATGATGGCGTAAGCCGATTAAATGCTAGCGCAAAGGCCGTAAGCACTACTTGGTCGAACAATCAAAAGAGACGGAAGAGGCCTTTTTATCTGGGAATAGCAGAAGATTATTTTCCCTGATCCGTGAACATTTTAAAGAACAGTTCAGTTGGCTTCAACCAAATCATGCGGACGACGGGACTCGATTGGTCAGCTACTGCATTCCAGACGGTCCTCCGTCGGAAGCAAAAGTGGTCCTGGGGCTCAAGTTATTGAAGCGTAATAGGGCTCCTGGACCAGACCTCCTCTCTCTCCTCTTATCAAGGATGGTGGGGTGAGGTTGCTATCAGGACTAACAAAACTTTTCCAGACGATCTGGGAAACTGAAGAGGTATCTCATGATTGGTGCCTATCAACAGTCATTCCCGTGTAAAAAAGGGACCCGAAGTCTACGTGACAACCACAGAGGCATCAGTTTGGTGTCTGTTGCGTCCAAGTTACTCACTGGCCTCATTTTACGTCGGCTCACCAAGCCCAGAGGAAGTCAGATACGCGAACAACAAACAGGACTCAGGTCCAGTCGGGGGTGTGTCGATCACATTTTCACCTTACGACGGATCATGGAACATCGGCATTCATATGGGCAGCCGACGGTCGTGGTGTTTTTGGACCTGAGGGCTGCTTCCGATTCAGTTGCTCGTAACGTTCTCTGGAGCTGTCTCCTTCGCATGGGAGTACCAGAGAAATACGTGAATCTATTGAGATCACTGTACGCTCACTCTGCAAGCAGGGTGAGAGTTTGTGGACAACTGTCTCGAGCGTTCATCACTTCTAGTGGTGTTCGTCAGGGATGTCCGATTTCCCCCTTCCTGTTC
>QNGE01003115.1:22428-35553 GCA_008508345.1 Paragonimus westermani
ATGATGATGATGATGATGATGATGAACGTGGTTTATCGATTTCGGCAAGGCCTCCGACAGATTGTCACATAACCAAGCTCTTAGTGTGCGCTGTCAGCTCACCTGTAATTAACTGGATAGCTAACTTCCTCCATGGTGGGTCGTTCGCTGCCAGAATCAACCAACTTATTTGAATGTCTGCCTTTCCCAAGCTCTGTGCCACAAGGTTGGGTGCTCGGGCCCTTGCTGTTTTTGGTTTTCGTTAATGGTCTACTAGACCAGTTGCGGTCGCCTGCACTCGTCTTAGCTGACGACAGAGAGGTATAGAGGACAGTGTCTTCAGATGAGGATAGTGGAGTTTAACAACAGGGCTTGGACACAATATCAACATGGACAGCGCAATGGAGTTTGCCTCTAAACCCACAGAAATGCTCCTTTATACACCTGGGAGATATCAGGGATGTCAAGGCATATCATGTTGGTGGTCAATCGTTAACAAAGTGTGATACCGAACTTGACCTCGGATTGCTGGTATCAGACACCCTCAAAACATAGGCCCACACAGAGCAGACCTGTGTTAAAGCTGGGAGAGTGCTTAGTACTGTCCGTCGATCCTTCGCTAAGCTGTCCACGGAGGCCTTTTATTCACTCTTCTCATCTCATGTTCGTCCGAAATTGGAGTACGGATACGCCGCAATGTTCCCCTGTACACAAATCGAGGTATCCCAACTCGAAAGAGGGTAGCTACGTGCATAGCTGTTGGGATGAAACCTTTCACATAACCGGCGGTTAGAGTATCTGAACATGTACCCGTAGAGTTACCGGCGACTCCACGGTGGTACGCTGCATTTTGTGAGGAGACATGGACGAGGAACTCAAAGCAGATTTCTCCTTACGAAATGAGCACACATTCCGGGGCCATACTCACGATTCTCAGGCAGCGACAGGGACGGCCTCACTCTTTTTTTCGTCTGTCTCAACGGTCCGTCAATTGCTGGAGCGCGCTACCAGCACAGGTGGTGCTATCACCCAATGGTGAGGTCCTTAACCGGCCCTTATATGCGCGTATAATGGAAGGAGGATAGTTAACGCCTTGCCTGTTCCGTTGACGAGATACTCAGTTTAGGGGCTCGCACAGTCGGTGACTCGCCTTATCAATGAACAATGAACTATATATATTCATATACCTTCAACGTATGTATATACTTATATATATATACTTGAGGTATGAGAATATAAAAATATATATGCATATATCCTAGTTATGTGAATATATCATGAAACTACATATACAATATTCATATTATATATATATATATTCATCTCACTCAGCGGGCGATATTAGCTAATGCAAAGCCATTCACAAACAAATGGGCGTAACTCGTAAAACGACATCGTTCGTGTTCTTGAATAGAGCCCTGGGTTCTCTTGCCTGACATTAAAAAACGCCATTTGTTTTTCCCCTTCATCCAGGAAACGATCCTTCCCCCAGTTGGTCATTTTGCATGGTCCACGTCGTCGCAGTCCACACACTTGAAAACAAGTTGACATGCTGTGTAGCTGGCGCATAAGTGATGGTAACAACCAGGGCACTGACTGCCTTGTATCTGGTGCACATTATCTTCATTCAAGTCCACGGGGTCCTCCTTCTGGAAGCATATCTGCAAACGTTGCCTTCTACGTGTTTTAAGACACACTGGTTCTCAAAACACTCCCGGGCCTTCGTTCAAAGCTTCTCAAGCCAGAATTAAGCAAATCGTCTAACACGAGCTGTTTCCATGGAATCCCTAATTCCAATCTCCGGTATCTCCTGGTTGTTCACACGAGATCCAAAGTTGGAATCCCTACGTTTGGTGGTGGGAAAATCAGAAGCTTCTGTGAAAGCTACAGGCATGCGGCTTGATTCGTCAAACATCCATGCTTGTCGAAAGCATCCGGACAGTACCAATTAGCTCATGTGCAGCGAGAAGAATGCTGCAGGTTGGGATATTAGAGTTTACTTCCAAGCTCCTAACCAGTGACACTCGGTTTGCATCAACCTCTCCTGGATTGAAAGGATGAATCATACCATTCGTTACTGCGGTCTGTTGTTTCTTCCAGCCAGCAAAACTATGTCGTTACATAAAAAGTCCTCGCGTGTTGTAAAGAACTTGTGCTGGTAGCCTTTTTCCCGCCCTGTCAGCGACTGTGGTAAGGTTGTCGTTTGAGTGATCCGGGAAGCATATGGATGGTTGTCATCATGTGTTCACCTCTGAATCGGCTGTTGGATAGAGGAAATAATTCTTCTCTTGGCAGGCGATCCTCGTAGGACAATAAGAATAGATCTCTAGCTTTCCATAGTCTTCAGCTGGGTGGAATGTAGAGGAGTTACGGCACACATGCCTGAATACTGACTTCCAGTGGTGGCCTTATCAATTTGCCTCAGATGCTGAAGATTTTATTGATTGGGAACCTCCCAAGAGCCCTCATGATGATGGCTGGCCTGTAACTGGCCTTCCTTACCAACAACATAACGTTAGTACAACGGTACCGAGACAACGCTCCTGGTGGGCAGTGGCTAAAGTAGAGCCACCGATGCGGTACATCCTAGTGCCGTGACGAATGTGTATAAGCATTGACTTAGACGTGTTGAAAGGCAGTCGATTTTACATGGATCTAAAATGTAGGGCACTCGGGTCTCTTTAGAAGTCTTCCACGTATTTGGCATTGCATAAAAAGACGCCAAAATTTTGTATCATCAGCATACTTAACAGTAGGATATTTACCTACGCTGGGAAGATCGTCGACACAGGCTGAGAATTGTAAGGAACCTGACGTGGAATCTTGTAGCGAGCCAGTTGTGGCGTTGAGTTTCTGATGAAACCCGCCAATTATTCGGTGTATACCTAACAGATAGACACGTCTTTCAAACGCTTTTCGGGTCTACATAAGACGACTGCTTGAACATGCTATTCAAGCCCTTATGCACCGGCTTGAAGAGGGCCATACTTGCTGTCGAACGTGTCCAGCGAGTAGTCATCAAAATGGCCATTGGCTTGCGACATTTCTCTTACGAGTGTCATCCTGAAATTCCCGATGCTTGTCCACCTCACTTTCACGGACACGACGGTGACTTAATCCGCACATACTCTTCATTTAACACAGAACTCATGCAGCAATTCTTTATTTCAGTTTTTGATAACAATTGAACGGGTCACGACAAGAGACTGTAAACTTTGACCTCGAACCTTCTTCAGGTAACAGTTCTCTTACAAGGTTATCAGCCACTAGAACGAACTTCCATTAGAGGTTGTTAGCTGCTGCTCTAGGGACCGCTTCAAAGTGTTATCAGACTCCTACCTACTTAGAAAACTGTTAGATTAGCATTTTACTCTGTTCTTGGTACTTTCTGTAACCCCCAAGAGTGGTGGTGCACTCTGTTTTCACTGCTTGCCCTTCAGGTTAACAAATAACCACTGGGCAACAAAACGGACAAATTGGCTGGATCCGGGTGACCTGGGCTGCCAACCTCGAACCCGCGAGCAACTCGTTGAAATGGCTGCACCTTTTCGAGTGTTGTTCAGCGTACTCGAAAGTTTTTCCTACTTTTCGTCCAGTGCGCTTTTGATTGCAGCCGAATAGTGTGAAACCCTGCTCACGTTTTTCTTCGTGTTGATTACTAGCGTTGGTCCTGCAGTAGGGTGGGGCCAGCGAATTGTAATATTTTGAAATATTGCTGGAGGTACACGGTTTGTTTTCAAACCTTGCGGCGTTTTTTTGGTTCAACATCTGTTGGAACTGCAGCTGGGTTGTTCTTGATGAACGGCGTTCTAGATTTTCAGTGTTCGAGGGTCGAGCGCACACCCATTTGTCCACCACCCGCTGTCTGGAAAGTACGTCACACGACGAGTTTTGGTGGTTATTTTAGTTTCTGCCGGAAGGAAATCAAAAGTATCCTTCAAAATCTTCGAAGATACTTCTTTCCAGTGCGGTGTTTGCTCGATAATACCCGTGGGTTGAAGCTGGTAGTCATGGCGTATTCAAGGTTCCGTTCCTGCTCATACTTCAGAAGTGACATTGTTCAGCTTCCTCCGAATTTGACACAAGCGCTCCTTAGCAAGGTTGTTACTATAATCTCGGTCTAAAAAGGTTTCTTCAATATTGAAATGTTAGTTGTCTCCGTGCTGTTGATTGAATTTGCTTTCTCTGATTGCATCATTTGATCCTGGAACAGCGACATTTGGACGGATGGAGTTTATCAACAGTCAGGTTTTACGTTCAGTAAGAACCTCAACTGGGTTACTTTCATCAGGTGCTTACTCTATAGTGCATCAGAAATACTTCCAGCTTTTCCGTAGTCATTCCCCGTGAGCTTTTCGTAGAGCATCTTCAGACGTGTCCACAAAGTACCCTCCCTGGTTGTTGGACTGAGGTTAGCATGTCGATGATCATTTATGGTCGATACCGTTCTATTGGCAGAACTCAGCTAATGTTGAAGAAAAACTATGTCCAGCTGTCTTTAACTAGAGTCTTTAGATATCCGGATTGGCTGAACATTCTTCGTAATTACGGGATGGTTGGTGTTTTGATAATAATTAGCATCAGGACAACTTGTGATCCTGTGGACTAGGCATCGACGGTAATCAAGAAGTCCTGACCGTGGGTCCAGGTCTGGCTGTATGGATCGGCCAAGATTGAAACTGAGCCTTTTAGATGACGCTCCAGACGCGGAAAGTTATCCATGACAGGGTCTAGCTAGTTCCTGATCGGTACTCAGCTGTGAGTCTCTATTCGGGGGATGCTCGAGTGATCAACGTGAAGCTGCTGAATCATCTTGTGTTGAAGTCCTTGCGGGATGACGACACGTTCTATAAGCAGTATACAACCAAACCATTGAGAGTTGATAACGCGGAAAGTCTCCTGAAGAATTATCACAATCAGCGTTTCTGATTGTATGATATCATCGATTATTATGTTCGGTCTTGGCGGGTTGCTTTAACAGCCATCTCGGCGGTGACCAGGAGTGTTCCGATGACTTCCAAGAATACTTGATTTACCTCGGCATCGAAAGATCACCAAAATCATGGCCCCTTCTGGATCTGGCGCCTACAAATAAAAGAGAGTATCTGTTCGTCCAGTACTCGTTGTTGACACAATGCCGTTTGTCGAAGTTGTAGTTCATTTCCGCGTCCATCGTCGAAGACGATTAGCTATGTAGATATGGATACCGTTCTTCGATCTGAAGAAAGCGAACAGTGGCTCGTGATCTATCAGTAGAGTAAAGTGGCAGCTGAAAGGCCTGTTGTGGAAACACTTCACAACAAAAGTGTGGTGGGTGCCTTCTTTTTCACTGTGGTCTTAGTTCTCTCCTGACGATAGAGAACGAGCATTATTGGCGAATGCTTTTTGGGAGCCACAAGGGTTGAAGTGTAAGGTGACGGTTCCTGCTCCATAGCTGGAGACATCTGGTGCGACCACGACTTAGAGAGTGGAATCAAAGTGTTTCGACATGTTTTCGGTGTTGAACATTGTTTTTACTTCCACAAATGAGTTCTTGTATTCTTTGGACTAGTTCCAGCCAATATTCCTAATCAACATTCTGTTCAGGGATGTTTGAGCGTGGTGCGTGGTGGATAAAAACGTGCGGTAATGGTTTACAAGATCCACGAGTAGACGTGGTGTGGATACGCCTGACGGTCGTGACATGTCAACATGGTTGGTTCTGTTCGGGGGTCAGTATGATCAGTGAAGCTGAAGCTCTTGATTTAGTGCAGAAAGAAATGAAACTTCTGATGAATACGGAACCTCTACTGGCCTATATGTCCAAGAACGTGGCTCAACCGTTCCGTCGGCTCAGCTTCATCGACTCCGACGTTGTTATGGAGATGGACAGCTGAACTTGAGGCCTAGGTCAGCATCCTCTCTGTAATCTGCTGTGACTGCCAAAACACGCCAGTTGGAAGACGCTGGTAATGGAGCAGACCGCGATGAGTGTTGATGGTTAACAGCTCCCCCTAGAATTCTGCAACTTCCACTCATAGATAGGTATCTATTAGGTGTAGCTTCACAATACATTTGCCAACGTATGTTTTAACGAATAGATTGTTGGGCAGAGTGAGAGGATACAGGTGCATATCCATGGTCATATAGAAACCTGTATGTACGTCAGCACGGATTCTCGCATCTCTCTTGGTACAGCTTAGGTGAAATGGTTGACCGGTATTAGGACACTAGCCTCCTGTAGATGGCCGAGTCCCGTGTTCACGAGAAGCAGGATTGGATTTTTGACCGGAAAACCGGCCGTGCGTTTGGGTATAGTTGCAAGAAGGCGGTCGGTTTGGGACAGCGTCCTGAGACATTTTGGAACGCTTTAGAGTGTTCTGGATGAATTTCGTCGACGAAACGGGTGATGAGACGCGTTACTACTGGCTCATCATCGGTTGGTCTGCTGTTGCTCCAACAGCCAGAGCGAGTGTGTCTGAAATCTCGGTTCATGGGCGGTTACTCTTCCTAATTTATATCAGCGACCTCCCAGCAGTAATCTCCAATACCTCTTCGCTGTAAGCAGATGATCTTGAAATTTGGAACCACCATGAACCCCGCATTCTGCCAGTTGACCTTGATGCCCAGCACTGCTCACTGGATTTGTGTATCCTCATCAGTGGCGACGTGTGCATACATATTTCTTGGTGAAGATTCCAGAAACGTATTGATCTATATTTAAAAAATACTACCATTCCTTTGGTGACATTGTGGTCCTAAAAAGTGGTGTCGCATAAGACTTCCTCTGATTATTTTTCAGAAAAACTGAAGCCTGTGTAACATCAAATGCAAACGAAATCGACCCATGGAGCACGGGCTTTGTACCCGCTCATCACCCACCAAATCACTGAACTCCAAGTGTAAAATCGTGAGTACAGATATCTGCGTCCTGGACGCAAACGTTTCAGATGCCACGATTTCAGATAGTCTACGTGTTGTGTTGAACAACGCTTCTGTTGATTTTACTCTCACCGATTTGCCGGCACACTCCACCATGGCTGCTAATTCACCGGTAACTTCAGTTAGTACTACTGGATTGGTGAACAGCATTTAGAAAGTTTTTTGTAAGGCGAATGGGGGAGAACGGAAGGGGAATTCCAGGAGCACTGAGTTTGGCAACTGCGACGCTCTGGCAGGCACGCCACAGTTATCGAGGGTCAATAAAACACCCTCCACTAACACATGGACGCTTGCTAAACGCTCCCGAACTGTTTGCAACTGAGATCCATGTAGAACACAGCAGTGCATCGTGTACGAAAAGCCGGAAGCAAACAGTGGGCACTTCCAGACGCGTGAACTTTTCATGAGCTCTAGTTTCATTTTTCGAAGAGCGAATTAGTTCTTGAGGAAGCTCCCCAAAGAGCCTACTGTGGTTGGCCCAACGTTTGCCTAAAACTTTTGTTGCCGGTGTTCCTTGGTGTCACTGGTTGGAAACTTTGGCGATTAGGTGACAGTTTGGATGGCCTTTCAACTTGACGATTTAGTCTGTTGAGGATACTCCTCTGTATCACTAACGGAACGCAAAACATCTACATTTTGCTCTCAGCTTTAAAGAATCCAAGGGTAAACGTCTACGAAGCTGTGCTTCTGGTTGATTGTTTTAAACGCAGCAAAAATCCCAAGGATTTACGGTTACAATACGCGGCAGGTAAACATTGACTCAAGGTTGTAGGTTTTCGGTTGCTTCGTCGTGAGCTCTCTTCCACCCTTATCCGCTCTGTGTTTCTGACTCACGATCCCGATATGGTGTTTCCAGCTTCCTTCAACTGGCAAGCTGAATGAGATGCAGGTAACGGTTGATGGCCTGCAACCAGAAATCCTTCTTCACTGAAACGTGTTACTCACTACATGTATGCGACACCAAGCTGTTTCTAACAGAGTATGTACTGTTCAGATGCGACACTTCAGTGTTAAAAAAGTGTTGTTGCTCTGTGCGTTAAGAGTGATACTGATTTGGTTGAGCTGAGCCACGTACTCTGTATGTCAACAGAGCGTCTGCAGCAGTAAGCATGGTTCAGTATGGCTGTTGATGGTTGACAGAAACTGCAAGGCAGCCAATCGATCACGTGGTCATGGGTCACGACAGTCGTGACCATCCTGCTGGGCAAGGTTGTTGGGTGACGTTTACTTGCTTGGGGGATTCACTCCCGTCTATACGGCTGGTTGGAAACATTCTGACGGCAATGTGTCAGCCGATGGCGAGCACGTATGCTCGAAATTGTAGGCTTCTTTTTCCTGGTGCTGCTTTGTTTTACTCCTTTTCCCCCTTTCTTCCTCCGCTTCTCCTCTCGTCTTTTTGTTTGTTTACTGCCCTATCAATCTGGAGACCACCATCAAGACCAGTAATAGCCCGAGCCATACTACCTAGGTGTCTGTCTAATATTCGAAGATGTTGAGGATGTCCAGTAAATGTCTAGTTTTACAGGGTAACACAAGTTGCTTGCGAGCAGTTTCTTGGAGTTGTCAGTTTGCGATATGAGGTAGCTCGTACCGTTTCCGTAAACCTGAATCGTTTCTCCCGACTTGTAAAGTGTCGTGGAGGGCAGATTATCTTGATACCTTCGCCTGTAGGTGTTATGAACCGCGTGGGTTGATAATTGATGCAAAATCACTAACGTTCAGCGTTCACGATAACCCGACTTAGCTACGACGGTTGAACTAACGACCTACGTAATCACGGACTATAAGACGACGCACGAACTACCGCAAATGAAGAAGACAGGAAGACAGGGAACCTTCAGCCAAGGGTATATTTGATTTCAACCAAACGTGTTCGAAATACACTGAAAAACTCCACCGTACTTATATTGTTCAAGTGGAGGCTCATACAGTGTGGAGGCTCATACAGTGGTGAAGAAGAAGAAACAACATTTTTGGGTTAATTGTGGCATTAACCCAACACCTCCCTCTCGAGCCTTCTCATCCGTACCACTTGGCCCTTGGATTCACTTGTAGTGGACGGACTGGACGTCTCACTCGGTCTATCCATCGTCTCCGGAGCAGTCTGTCGTAGGAATTGGAGATCTGACGACCGTGGGGATTGTGAACGTGTTCAGTAGAACGTCCAGCGGAAGCGCCTGTTGTGTTTCACGCATTGATGCGTCTGGATGTCGGGGTCGAAGCTGATTACCATGGCGAATCCAGGTGGAGTTGCCAACGGAGACTTCGAGGAGTACCTTCCCTCTGCGAGCCTTCACCACTCCATCTATCCACTCCTCGTGTGTAGGGCGGTAATCACACACGTACACTGTTGAACCGATAGAGAACTCGGTGTGAGCTTCCGTCTGGCCTGACTGATTCGACAGCGTGTCTGTCGGAATGAAGGCATGATGAACTGTGCGCAGTTTGCGACCCATCAAAACTTCAGATGGCGAGCGACCATCAGGAACTCCCGGGTTTGGTGTAGACCGATAAACCAGCAGGTAGGTTTGCAGAATCTCATCCATCGTCCCCTCCCCGCGCGACTTGAGAAGTGCTCTTTTCAGAGTATCGACGAACCTTTCGGCCTGACCGTTGGATTGCGGGTGATACGGCGGCGAGAATACATGCTGGAAATTGGAGCGGCTGCAGAAATCGCGAAACTGTGCGGACGAGAATTGTGACCCATTGTCCGATACGAGTATCTCAGTGAAACCATGCTGACTGAATATCTTCCGTAGCGCTGCGATTGTGATTGAAGATGTAGCCGAATGGAGTGGAACGATTTCTGGCCACTTCGAATACGCGTCCACTAGGACGAGGTACATCACTCCATTGATAGGTCCAGCGAAGTCAAGATGGATGCGCGACCAAGTACCTTCCGGAAGCTCCCAAGGGACTGGATCCCGCTTCTTTGGAAGCTTAGCGGCCTGTTGGTATTTCGAGCAACGCTTGACCAACTCCGAGATGTGGTCGTCCATGCCGGGCGAGTGCGCAAACCCGCGTGCAATCGCTTTCATTCGGCTTGTCCTTGGATGACCGGAATGAAACTGATGGAGAACAGATCGTCGGAGAGAGCAAGGAACCACGATCCGATCGGCGAACATGAGGCAAGAGTCCACTACAGTCAAGGACGCACGTCGAAGGAATAGTTGATGGATTTCTCCGGACAACGGAACGTTAGGCCAACGAGTTCGAACGTATTCCATAACTTGTACGATGGCCGGGTCCTCTGCGGTTGCGTTTCGAATGTCATCGGCGGTGACTGGAATTCCGCGGATAGCATCGTTGAGCTGGCGGCGTACATCGTTCTCGAATGACAAGGATGCAATCACTGTATCGTCCTCTGGTGATTGCTGATGAGGCGTGACAGACCATCGGCTTGACTAAAATCCTCCGTGCGGCGATAGTCAATCGGAAAGTCGTACCCCAGTAGTATCGTTGCCCATCGTTGCAGTTGGTTGGTGGAGTAGTCCGGGATCTCTTTCCTAGAACCGAACACGGACAAGAGTGGCTTGTGGTCGGTGAGCAGTGAGAAATGCCGACCGTAGAGAATCTTGTGAAACTTCTCTACCGCAAAGATGATAGCTAGGGCTCCCTTTTCGATTTGTCCATAGTTCTTTTCCGCAGGACTCAGTGTACGGGAGCCGTCCGGGAAGATATGCGAAACCACTGCGCCAACCATGTAGTTGGAGGCATCCGCGGCCAAAACGATTGGGAGAGATGGGTCGTAGTGCGTCAGTAGGAGATCTGAACTGAGCATCGTCTTCAGTTTTGCAAAAGCCGTTGATCGTTGCTGCCCGGAATGATACCGAACAATGCAGCTGGCCAGTCAGCTGCACGGTCCCACCACAAGCACTCGTGGCGGTTTGGGATGATCGATGGATAGGCGGGCTGCCCAGTTTTCGCCATAGAGCCCCGGAGATGATCGTGATGTCGGAGGTTGTGTCCAGTTGTAGACGAACCGGACGACCGTTGATGTGGACCCACACGAACTTGCGATTCTCCGCGACATTGACTATGAAAGTGGCCAGCAGACTGGATGATTTGCCAACCGGTTTGCCATGGTGCTTGAATCTTGGAACCGAGGCAGGCTTGCTCCGCGCCGCCAATCGTTTCGGGCAGGCTGACACGTAGTCTAAAGGCTGATCATGTGGCTTGGTTAATGGAGAAGGTTAAAGGAATACAGACCGCCTTTGCTTAAAGAAACACCGACAAACTCTTTAAGCTTATTCACGCCCCTGCCAGTGAAGCTATCAGCGAGGCAGATGACACACTCATCTACAAGAAGTCCAGAAGGTTAGTGTTGGGCGAAACACTTTGAGGGTCAATTTAGCTGGCCTCCTGCTTCTACCATGTTGCCATCACAAACTTGTAATGTAGCACCCTGGTCGGTAGATTTGGAATCACCTACTGAGACTGAGGTCCGCAATTGCATTTCATTTCGGCTCTCAAACACAATAGGGCTGCTGATCCAGATCATCTCGTGCCGGCACTTTTCAAAGAGGGTGGGGAGGCGTTAGTAGAGGCTTTGACTCAGTTGTTTCAAATTGTGTGGACAACGAACATCATCCCTACGTGCTGGAGCCACTCGATATTAGTTCCCATATTCAATAAAGGTATCAGGGGCTCTTGCGAAAACCATTAGTTTGACCCCAGTAATTACTATGATTCTGATATCTCTTGTACTTCGTCGACTCACTGCAGCCTGGAAGGCAGACATTAATGAAGAACAGACAGGGTTTCACTCGTGGCGAGGAAGTGTAGATCACATTTTCACTCTTCGCAAAAACGCTGGGGCAGCAGCCAACAATCGCCGTATATCTCGACTATAAAAGTGCGTTTGATTCGGTGGATCGATCTACACTTTTAGAGTCGTTTAAACTCCGGGATGTGTTGACCAAGTGTGTGAACATATTGACAGCATTTTTTTTCAATACTTTGCCTCAGGTTAGAGTTTACGGTGAACTGTCTGGCAGTTTCAGCATCGGGAGTGGCGTACGTCGAGGCTGTCCACTTCCACCATTTTTGTTCACCTTTGTGATGAACGAAATAGTGGCGGAGTGTCTCCGGCACTCACAAGAAGCCGACGTGGACCTCCTACCTGATGGAAGACTGACCGATAGTGATGGTGCTGACGACAAGGTGTTGCTGTTTGACAACTTTCAAGCATCACAAAGAACGCCAGAGGCAGCTTTGCATTCTGGCAAATACTTCGGAATGTGCTTTGCAGCCTCAATTGCAGCCGCAATATTGTTGTGATTAGGTAGAACTAATGTTAGATAATGAAGCCATGGAGGTTGTTGACTGGTTTGTTTACCTGGGAAGCTGCACAAGGGGCGATGGAGGTGTAGGTAATGAAATAGAAACACGTATCTCTAAGGCTAGAGCGGTGTTCGTTATCTTGAGGCACCTATGGCGATGGAGAGGTATCTCTTTGATGCGTAAGAGTCGCGTGTATTAGGCGACAGCGAAGGTTGTATTACTTCACGACAACGAAACCTCGCCGCTCAGGGTAAAGGACGCAAACCGTCTTCAGGTATTTGACCACGGATGTCTGCGTTCAACCGCTCGTATCGGGTGGCACCAACGAGTGAGCAACGAGGTCAGGAAGCAGGTGTTTGGTGTTCTTTTGTTCGGTCCTTACATCTGCACAGACTTAGATGGTTAGGTCATGTATTTAGGATACCGGCCAGTCGCCCGCCACACCGAACACTATTTGCCGACGCTGCGGTCGACCGGTGCGAGGTACGACGTGGACAGATGATGACCTGGCGTAGAGAAATTAAGTGGCTCACGGAAGGGTTGGTCACTGTAGGTCGGATTCGTCTCCGGACTGATGCCCTAGCGATTCATAGAGTCGGTGGCTAGAGACGCTAGATGAGATGGTGGCTAACCAAGCTCAGTGGCTCGAATATTGTCGTTTTTGGCCGAATTGTCTGTGAAGTGAGTGCATTTAACGGCGCGGTTCAACGAAAACCATAAGGAAGCTGTTCTGCTGCTGACGCATTACTTTCACTTATAGCTCGACGGTTTGTTTACGAGGTGTCATCATCATCATCATCATCATAGACAGCAATACATCAGTGGTTAACACTAATGCTTAACTGCCACACAACCATGAAGAAACAGCAAACCCTATATAGAAAGAGAGAAGGAAAAAGAAGGGGACGGGAAGGGACCTAACTACTGAAAATGACTACGTCC